>MU225907.1:525697-549022 GCA_018584345.1 Thuja plicata
TCCTCAATCGCATACTCGCAGACTTTTAAAATGCACATTTTGATTTGGGCGACTGAGCGATGCTTTTCTCCCTCCAGCTCATCGCATACCCGCGAGCTGATTTCCTTTTTCTTCACTGGTTGGGCGAATGAGCGATATTCATTTCATACTCTGTCCAATCGCTCACTCGCTCTCCTTTTATTTTTGCTTTTATCCAATGCGCGAGTGAGCGATGCATAGTTCTTTGCTCAATCGCAGATTCGCGGGCCCAGAAACTTTAATTCATTTTAGACTGCGAGTGCGCGATTGCTTAATATTTCACCTTAGTCGCCCAGTTGTGAGCTATTTTTCTTTCTTTTCATCTGCTCAGCGACTGAGCGATGACCTTTTCCTTTGGCTCGTCGCACACTCACGGGCTCCAAGATTTCATTTCATTACATATCGTGAGTGCGCGAATGTTTCACTTTTTCCCTTGTCGCTCACTCGTGACCTCTTTTCTGATCATCTACATTGACTAGCGAGTGCGGGATTGCTTAATATTTCACCTTAGTTGCCCAGTCGTGAGCTATTTTTCTTTCTTTTCATCTGCTCGGCGACTGAGCGATGACCCTTTCCTTTGGCTCATCGCACACTCGTGGGCTCCAAACTTTCATTTCATTACATATCACAAGTGCGTGAATGTTTCACTTTTTTCCTTGTCGCTCACTCGTGACCTCTTTTCTGATCATCTGCATTAACTAGCGAGTGCGCGATTGCTTAATATTTCACCTTAGTCGCCCAGTCGCGAGCTATTTTTCTTTCTTTTCATCTGCTCGGCGACTGAGTGATGACCCTTTCCTTTGGCTCGTCGCACACTCGCGGGCTCCAAACTTTCATTTCATTACATATCACGAGTGCGCGAAAGTTTCACTTTTTTCCTTGTCGCTCACTCGCGACCTCTTTTCTGATCATCTGCATTGACTAGCGAGTGCGCGACATCATTCTTTCTCTGCTTGTTGCATGCTCGCGAGATGACCTTTCATCACCTCAAAGCTTCAGCGACTGAGCAAGGCATTTAAATGGGTTCTCAGTCGCTCGGTCACGGACTATCATGGAACTTGAAAAGTACTTGTGCGACTTGGCGATGCACATCTCATTTCCTTGCTTTATATCTTGGTCGCGCACTCGCTCTGCAAAAAACAACATGAGTTAAACCTATGTGAGTAAGCGACAACTACACGACATGACCTCGTCGCGCTCTCGTGCAACTCAAAACATTGATATAAAAGCCTGATGCGACTGTGCGACTGCTTAAGTTTCAACAATACTCGCTCGGTCGCGGAGCATAGAGTATACAACACAAATTTTCAGCGACTGCGTGATAGACATAGTCTCAACTCGTCGCTGACTCGCTGACCTTTGAGTTAATTTCAAAAAGGCATCGCGACTGCGCGATTAACCCTTACAAACATAAGACCCGCTCATTCGCAGACCGGTGATGACTTAACATGGGCTCATCGCAATTGCGCGATAAACAATTTTGTTACTCATCGCTCCCTCGCAGGAATACTGAAACTTGACTCAAACAGCTCGCGACTGCGCGATTAACCTTTTCTCAAACAGCTCGTCGCCTACTCGCACAACTTAAAAACATTACAATAAAACAGATGTGACAATGCGACTAAAGATGAAACATGACTTTAAAAAGTGATTGACTCCTTTTGAGCGGTAAAACACAAGATTTTGAAAATAAGAAAGCCCGGGAAAATAATAAGACTAAGGGATTCAAAAATTCTTAATACAGTGCTAACACCACCAAGGGAAGATACTTGACCTTGTCCCCATACATTTGTATACACAAGCTCTAATTTTTCATGTTTGTTTTCCTTCCCACCCCTCAAAAAATAACCCTCTTTTGTTTTCCATACACATAGCTTTCGCATAACTCCATATTGACACATTTTAGACCTGGTAAAACTTTCTTGAACAATGAAGAAATTTCATACCTTTTTGACTCATGTGCCCAAGTTTGTTGTGTCATAGTGTTGTTTCATAATCCATAGTGACTGTTTCATGTTCTACCTGCACAACTGCAACAATTATTCCTGAACATTGAATTTTCTCTGTAATAATTTAAGTATAAGGAACAGTATGACCTGTACAAAGATATAAGGTGCCTACTTTCACACCTTTTTCTACTACTAAGAATTTTTTTGAAAACTTTCAATTTTTATCATTAAAAGTAACTATGCAAGCTTCATCACCTAGTTTCCCTACTGAAATTAAATTCCTACTCAGCCTTGGAATGTGCCTTACCTCTTGTAGTAGCCAATGATTCTCATTCTGCAACTTAACATTAGTTCTTCCCTTCCAAACAATCTAACAGGGTTTATTATCTCCCAAATAAACTAGCCCAAAATACCCTTGGACATAATCAAGAAAATAACTCCTATGGGGCATAGCATGAAATGAGGCCCCTAAATCTAGAACCCATGAATCATCAGTATTTTCAAGGGAAAGAAGAAAAACATCCTCTTCAGATTTATTACTTACCACATTTGCCTCCTTATTTCCTTCTTGTTTGTCTCCTTTATTCTTTCGAGACCAGAAATATTTCTTCATATGACCCAGTTTCCCACAGTACCAACAATCATTGGGTCATCTTGATTGAGACCTCTTCCCCTTTTATTTTCCTCATGATTTCCCATAATTTCCAAAAAAAAATCCTCTATCTCTTGAACTTCCTCTACTTTATGCATTCAATACACTACCTGATGTGGATCCACCTGAGCTTTTCCTATGAATTTCCTCACTTGGAATAACACCAACAACATCATCAAATTTTAGGGTATTTGAACTAGAAACAGAGTTACTAATAGCCATTACGAAGCGATTCCAACTTTCGGGCAAAGAACAAAAAATAAAAAGAGCCCTAATTTCTTCATCAAAATTGACATTAACATAAGATAATTTACTGGTAATTATATTAAACTTATTTAAATGATTAGTAATAGACCCACCTTATACCATCTAAATATTAAATAAATTCTTGATAAGAAATACCTTATTCAAAGCAGAAGTCTTTTCATAACCCTTCAGTAGGGTTTCCATTACCTCTCCAGTTGCCTTTTCTTTTGTAATATTAAATGCCACTGATTGTGCTAGGCATAAATGAATACTAGAAAGTTCCTTCCTATCCAAAATATCTCACTCCTCATTAGAGATTATTGTCAGTTTTTTTCCTCCCAATGACTGCCATAAATCCTTCTGATAGAGATAGCCCTCCACTTTCATTTTCCATAACTTAAATTTTATCCCATTAAACTTCTCTACCTTCAACTTAACCTCATCTTCCATTAATCCACTCAACCATGAGACATTCCTGTAGAGGATAACTGAAAACAAACCACTATGATACCACTTGTTAGGAATAGAAGACATAAATCTAACAACTACATGCAAAATCAACTAACAATATAAAGAAATAAAGAACACATAAGTAGAATAAGTGGTGCAGGAGCACCCTCAAGTTTATCCATGGTACACACATCAATGGACCCAAAAATGTAGGGTTAGGGTTATGATTGGATCTTAGATCCAAGGTTCTCAATAAAGTCCTAAAATGTAAGACAAGGGGACACTAAGTGTGTTATAAACTTAGTTGTCCACCTTAGTCAGATTGGACAATTTGGGTAGATTAGACTAGAATAGTATAGGGGACCTAAGGAAGGGTAGGAATTTCATTTTAGGCCTTCTAAGATCCCCTATGGAGTAAACACACCGAACTTTACAATTTTAGTTAGTTTTGACAACTTTTGCAAAAAGTTGTTAAAAGTTGTCAAAGTTGCTAAGTGCAACTTTTGCAAAAAGTTGCAAATTTTAAATCCCAAAGTTCACAACCACCTTTTTTGGTTGGAACCACTTGGGAATGATATGTAATGGAGGAAAATACTCTCTCCACAGGGGGAGTGAACAATTTGTAAATTTTTTGCATCGAAATAGATAAAATCATGTTAGTAATAATTGAGAGGGGGGGTGGGGTGAATCATCGGCTTCAAAAATTATCCTTTAAAATTTAACCACCAATCAATAAACCTTAGATTATTAAGTCCCTACAAGATGCATGCCAAGAAATACTAATAATTATTTAACTGTCTGTCGGTTTTCCTTGTCTGTCCTTATTCTCCTTTATTACCGATAAGCAGTAAAACTATTTACCGACACTCGGTAAATATGTAGAGGATACCAATCAATCCAGAAATGCATATGTGAAATGTAAAATAGTAAATTAATAACCATACACACATAACACATGGATTTTAATGTGGAAACCCTGTTAAGGGAAAAACCACTGGGACCGGTACCCTAAATTTTCACTCTTCTAAAGTGAGCCCTGTTAGGAGCCAACCCTGTTAAAGGTTACAAACACACTGTTAGGTGTGACCTTGTTAGAGGATTTTATACATAGAGGTTGTCACTTAGTATCGGGCATCTTTTTTCTACCATCCTTGAATCAGCCTCCTTCTTAGACTATCAATAGGCTTTAGGCAAATCTTGCTACCATCCTTGAATCAGCCTTCTTCTTAGACTGTCAATAGGCTTTATGCAATTTCAATGCTACTTTCATGAATAAATCTTTTTGGCACTCCTTGGGATGTACCTCAATATATAGAAGACTGTTAAGTCCTACTCTATTAAGAGACTTGATGCTTCAATGGTTAAATTGAAACACTATGACCTATTTCTAATGCAACTTGAATTGTATATTTTTAGATCTATTTAAGTACATTACCTCTCTGATCAATGTATCAATTCAATTATTTGTGTTCCACACTTTCTACTTTGTGATGTTGTGCTTCACTGTTCATCAGTGTCTATAGAATTCTTTATCTCTTCTTTAGCTTGATTGATCAGGACTGTATGAAGTTCTTCTACATCAGTTTCTCTTCAGCATCCTCTTTCTATTCACTCCCCTTCCTGTGTATGTGATTACAGAAATGAATTATGCTTGTCTCTTATATAGACATGATATTCACTGTTTCTTGATTCTTGATTCTTGGCGTGAAAAACAATCAAGCCAATTTGATTTAAAGCTTTAACTCCTGATTTATCTCATAGTTATCTTCTTGCCAACTGTACAAATCTTCTTTAAATAAATTACTTAACTCTGGTTGAATAAAACAAATAAAACAACCAGTTAAGTCTATCCCTAAGCTCTACTAGCTAGATATTTTTTCATTTTCTGAACTCTCTATTATGTCGGTTAACTCTGCAGTTAGTCATCGGTGATAACTGTCAGTTCTATCAGTGTGACTCCATTCAGCTTTGAGATCTCCATCTATCAGGCATCATTGGATTTTTCTCATCGTGTAGCTCTATTTTCAGCTTGTCGGGTATCACTATGATTTTTCTTTGTCAGGTAATAATGTCTTCTACTCGTCGAGTATCACTATGAATTTTGTTCTTTGCCTTTACCAATGGTGTGCACTCCATTGGTGTTGTCTGTCACTTAGTGAATACTTGACTTTTATGCATTACTGAAAGCATAATCTCTATTCCATTGATTCTCTAAAGTCTTTGGCATTATGTACATGACCGTACATATGATATCAAGTTGACATCAATGACAATACAAACTATTAACTGATTTAATGTCTTTCATCATCTTCAACTTAACATTATCAAACATTCAATCAGTTACATGTTATCAATCTCTCCCTTTGGCATTGATGGAAACATACTATATTATCACACTATACTATTTCCAATACAATATGAACTACAATTGTTGATATTCATCAAATTACCAAACAGTTTTTTTTGATAATCAATAAAAATGTCTGACCATCGGTAAGCTCTGTGTTAGCTTAGATTTGATTCTTACAGCTTTCTGTGTTTCTTGTACTGATGTGTTGTGTTATCTTCTTGTGTCAATTTCTCTCTTTTGATTGTTCTTCTTCTTTGATGTCTCTGTCTCTTGTCAACAACTTTCCCTTTGTATATGATTTCTTCATACAAATTCTCTCCCTATGGATACGATCTCTCCATATTTGGAGTAATCTGATAATGAATAATTTCTTGTGATAATATGGATACATTCTCTCCCTTTGACAATAATGCCAAACAAATATTTTACAAATATCTGACATTCATGTCAAAAAATTATTTTCTTCTATCCATAATATATTCCTTGAATTTCCCTTATCCATCAGCAATACAACAATATGCTCTAGTTCTCAGTTCTGATATATACCATTTCTGTATATAGATGTAGCTTTGAAGTTAATCTTTTTTCTTGCATCAACATGAATGATACTCTGATAATATATAGGCTGATGTAGCCTTTAGTCCTTTACTGACTGGTAGACAAGGGTTTGACCCCTAGTCTCTTTCTCAAGTACTCAAATGTATCCTTGGGTAGTGGCTTGGTGAAGATATCAGGCAATTGTTCTTTTGATTGCACATACTCAAGTATCACCTCTTTTTCTTAAACTTGTTCTCTTAACTAATGATACTTGATTGCAATGTGTTTAGTCTTGGAATTCATGACTGGATTCTTGGAAATGTTTATTGCATTAGTGTTATCACAATAGATAATCACTAGTTCTAAGATCTTCATATTCATACCTTCGAGAAACTGTTTGATCCATGCAATATTTGAGTAGTTTGTAGCAGCAACAACATATTCTTCTTCTGTAGTAGACTAAGAGATGCATCCTTGCTTCTTGCTAATCCGTGTGACAAGTCTGTCACCCATAAAGAATGCTCCTCCAGTTGTGCTCTTTTGGTCATCAAGATTTCTAGGCCAATCAGCGTCGGTAAACACTTTTAGTTCAAATTTGCCTTCTCTTCCATACCATAAGCCAAATCTCTCAGTATTCTTTAGATATCTTAAGATTATTTTCACAGCAGTCATATGTGATTCCTTGAGGTTAGCAGAAAATCTAGCAACAATTCCTACTCCATGTGCAATATCTAGTCTAGTGTGTACAACATACATGAGTTTTCCTATCATTGATCTATACAAAGTCTAAATTACCTCTATTGTCTTGTCTTCCTTTGTTAATTTGCATCCAGTAGCCTTCAGTTTTCCAAATGATTTGGAATCTTCCATCTTGAATATTTTTAGGACCTCTTTAATGTATTTGGACTGTGTAATGAAAATACCTTCACTTTGTTGAATGATCTGTAGACAAAGAAAGAACTTGATCTCTCCAAACATAGACATCTCAAACTCTTTTCTCATCCCATTTGCAAATGATTTGCATAGCATATCATTGCCTCCAAATATGATGTCATCAACAAATATTTTAGCAATCAAAGTGTTAGCATCAGTATCTTCTTTTAAGTAAGGATTACTTTTTTCACTAGTCCTTATGAATCCAATACTTATTAGATAGGAATGAAGTCATTCATACCAGGCTCTAGGAGCTTTTTTTAATCTATACAAGGCTTTGTGAAGTCCATATACCATGTTCCTCTTGTCTGGATCTACAAACCCTTCTAGTTGCTCAATGTATACCTCTTCTTCAAGTATTCCATTTAGGAATGATGACTTGACATCCATTTGATATACTTTGAATCCTTTGTATGCATCATAAGAAAGTAGTATTCTTACTCCTTCTAGCCTAGCAATGACTGAAAATTTTTCTCCATAGTCTATACCTTCCTCTTGTGCATACCCCTTGCATACTAGTCTTGCTTTGTTCCTTGTGACTTCTCCATTCTCATTCAGCTTGTTACTGAATATCCATTTAGTACCGGTGACATTCTTGTCATCTGGTCTTGGCACAAGTGACCATGTTTTTTTCTTCTCAATATGCTCAATCTCATCATTCATAGCACTTATCCATTCTTCATTATCTAGTTCAGCATTGATAGATTTTGGTTCAAACTCACAAATTAAGCAATTTGAGTTTAAAGACTTACTTCTTGTTCTTGTACCAGCTTTCTTATCTCCTATGATCTGGTCCTCTAGATGGTTCCTTCTTACATATCTTGAAAGTACAAGTACAACTCTTTGTGTATCAGCTTGATCTTCATTACCTTGCATATTATCTTGATCATTATCCTGACCATTAGTAACAACATTCTGACCATCAGTTGCAACATTCTATTGTTCTGGATTTAAGCACTGTTGCTCGGGTAGAGTTATGGGTTCTTCACAATATACAAAATTGTTGTAGTCTTCTAGTTCTTTTGTGCTTTCCAACTCATTCTTTTCTACAAATTCATCAATCTTCACATTTGCACTTTCAACTATTTTGTTAAAAGCCTTGATTAGACATTTAAAGGCTTTGCTCTTGGTAGAATACCCCAGAAAAATACCTTCATCACTTTTGAGATCAAGCTTTCCATTTCTATCATCCTTTAAGACATAACATTGACTACCAAATATTTTGAAGTAACTTGCATTGGTTGTTTTACCATACCATAGCTCATAAGGTCTCTTCTTTGTGTCCTTCTTTAATTGTACTATGTTAAGTGTATAAACAGCAGTGTTGATAGCTTCCCTCTAGAAGATTTGGGTGATGTCACTTTTCTATCATCAGTGTTCTTGCACAATCAACTATTGATCTATTCCTTCTCTCAGCAATCCCATTTTGTTGTGGTGTTCTTGGTGCAGAAACCTATCTTTTTATACTATGCTCATTACATAAATTAGTGAATTCATCTGATATAAATTCTCCTCCTCTATATGATCTTAAACATTTTAGATCCTTACCACTTTTTTTTCTACCATAGCCTTATACCATTTAAACATCTTGAATGCTTCATATTTCTCTTTTAGAAACATGACTGTCATCATTCTAGAGTAATCATCAACAAAGAGAATAAAATATCTATCTCCATAATAACTCTTTGTCCTCATAGGTCCACATAAATCAGTATGGACTAATTCTAGAATATCATCAAATATATGGGTTTTACTTTTGAAATTAGACTTTGTAATTTTACCTTTTTGACAATTTTTTCACATGATGTTGTCTGGCTTTGTCATATTCGGTAAGCCTCTTACACTTCTTCTACTTATTTTCATCATGTTGTCAAAATTCACATGACACAATATTTTGTGCCACAACCATATGTCTTCATTTCCATTCATTAAGAAAGTGGTGTTAGTATCATTCAGATAGAATAAGTTACCTTTAGTCTGTTCATCGGTACCAATCAATTTTCCTGATTCATTGAAGATCTTTGCCTTCTTTTTTTCAAATGCTACTCTATGACCTAAATTATTCAGCTGAGAAACACTCAATAGATTATAATTCAATCCTTTTACCCAATAATCATTTTCACATTTAATCAGGTTATTCGGCATTATTGTTCCTTTACCTTCAATTGGACAAGGTGTATCATTTTCCATTCTTACTGTACCGCCATTATAATATTCAAAAGTGTTTAAATTTTCTTTGTCACTGGTCATATGGTGAGTGCAGCCACTATCTATAATCTAGATATCATTCTTACTAACCTTAGATATGAGTGTAGTTTCTTCATACCTTTCATCTTCATCTGAATCATCCTTCATAGCTACAAATACCATCTCGATGTCATAATCAGGTTCGGTGTCAGTATCTTCATCTTTGCAAGCAGCTAGGTAGCTAGCCTTCTTGCCTTTATCCTTGTAGTCTCGGGTATCCTTTCTTTCTGATTGTCGGTATCCTTTGTAATATTTGTTATCACCTCTATCAGAGT
This sequence comes from Thuja plicata, assembly GCA_018584345.1. NCBI lineage: Eukaryota > Viridiplantae > Streptophyta > Pinopsida > Cupressales > Cupressaceae > Thuja > Thuja plicata. The sequence goes on from MU225907.1 coordinate 535,355, forward strand.
TCTTCTCAAAATATTTGTCATTACTTCTATCATCTTTTCTTCTATTAGGACATCTTGCAGCAAAGTGTCCAATCATTTTACAATTAAAGCATACAAGTGGTAGCTTGCCTTTGTTTTTACCTTTGCCTCTCTATATTCTTCTAGCCATAAGTGCTTCTATTTCATCTAGATCTTCTTCTTCACTTTCACTTTCATTGTCCCTTCTAGATGAGTGTCTATGATTGGATTTTCTTATTTTCATAGAAGACTTGAATGCAGACTCTAAACTTGGTAAGACACTATCGTCAAAGTTATTCATCTCAAATGAAATCAGTCTACAAATTAAACTATGAAGATTAATAGTATTGTTTGCTATTGCTCTCATTTCTTGAATAGCAGAAACTCTAATAGCATATACATGCAATAAGGTTCTTAAGATTTTACTTACCACTGTCTGCTCTTCAAGTGTACCTCCAACACCTCGTATAGCATTGACTACTTTTATTCTTGTGTTGTACTGTGTGATGTTTTCTCCTTCTTTCATTCTGAGATCATCAAATTTTCCTCTAAGGCTTTTTGCCTTGGCTCTCAGAACATTTGCATCATCACCATGTACAAGCTTTAGTTTGTCTGACATTTTCTTTGCAGTTTTGTAGTCCTTGACATCTTCAAATTCAGCATCAGAGAGTGAGGAAGAAAACTCTATAACCATGCATTTATGCTCATGCTTCTCTCTCAATTGATCTACTATCAATACTCCTGTAGGAAACATATATTCAGTATCTAAGTATTGAGTAACATCATTACCAATACCTGATAAGTGGATTCTTATCCTTCTTTGCCATGAAGAAAAATTGTCTTTGTTCAACTTGGACACATCTCGTCTATTCATCTTGTGATCTTTACTTAGGTCTTGAAACCTTTCTTCTAAACACACAAGCTCTGATACCAATTGTTAGTAATAAATGAGAGGGAGGGGGGGTGAATCAGTGGCTTCAAAAATTATCCTTCAAAATTTAACCACTAATCAATAAACCTCAGATTATTAAGTCCCTGCAAGATGCATGCCATGAAATACTAATAATGATTTAACTGTCTATCAGTTTTCCTTGTCTATCCTTATTCTCCTTGATTACTGATAAGTAGTAAAACTATTTACCAACACTTTGTAAATATGAAAAGTATACCAATCAATCTAGAAATGCATATGTGAAATGTAAAATAGTAAAGTAATAACCATACACACATAACACATGGATTTTAATGTGGAAACCCAATTAAGGGAAAAACCCCTGGGACCGGTACCCCAGTTTTTCACTCTTCTGAAGTGAGCCCTGTTAGGAGCCAACCCTGTTAAAGGTTACAAACACACTGTTAGGTGTGACCTTGTTAGAGGATTTTATACATAGAGTTCGTCACTTAGTATCAGGCATCTATTTGCTACCATCCTTGAATCAACCTCCTTCTTAGACTGTCAATAAGCTTTAGGCAAATCTTGCTACCATCCTTGAATCAACCTTCTTAGATTGTCAATAGGCTTTATGAAATTTCAATGCTACTTTCATGAATCAACCTTTTTGGCACTCCTTGGCATGTACCTCAATATATAAAAGACTATTAATTCCTTCTCTGTTAAGAGACTTGATGCTTCAATGGTTAAACTGAAACACTATGACCTATTTCTAATGCAACTTGAATTGCAGATTTTTAGATCTATTTAAGTACATTACCTCTCTGATCAATGTATCAATTCAATTCTTTGTGCTCCACACTTTCTTCTCTGTAATGTTGCACTTCACTGTTCTTCGATGTCTACAGAATTCTTTAGCTCTTCTTCAGCTTGATTGATTAGGACTGTATGAAGTTCTTCTTCATTAGTTTCTCTTCAGCATCCTCTTTCTATTCACTCCCCTTCCCATGTATGTGATTATAGAAATGAATTATTCTTGTCTCTTATATAGACATGATATTAACTATTTCTTGATTCATGATTCTTGGCGTGAAAAACAATCCAGCCAATTTGATTTAAAGCTTTAACTCCTGATTTATCTCGTAGTTATTTTCTTGCCAACTGTACAAATCTTCTTTAAATCAATTACTTAACTCTAGTCGAATAAAACAAATAAAACAACTAGTTAAGTCTATCCTTAAGCTCTACCAGCTAGATATTTTTTCATTTTATGAACTCTCTATTCTGTTGGTCAACTCTATAGTTAGTCATCAGCGATAACTACTAGTTTTGTCAGTGTGACTCCACTCAGCTTCGGGGTCTCCGTCTGTCGGGCATCATTAGATTTTGCTCATCGAGAAGCTCTATTTTCAGCTTGTCGAGTATCACTATGATTTTTATTCATCGGGAAATAATGTCTTCTACTCGTCGGGTATCACTATGACTTTTTTTCTTTTCTTTTACCGATGGTGTGAAATCCATAAGTGTTGTCTGTCACTTAGTGAATACTTGACTTTTATGCAATGCTGAAAGCATAATCTCTATTCCCTTGATTCATAGAAGTCTTTGGCATTATGTACATGACCATACAGATGATATGAAGTTGACATCAATGAAAATACAAACCATTAACTTATTTAATGTCTTGCATCATCTTCAACTTAACATTATCAAACATTCAATCAGTTACATGCTATCAAATCCAAACTGTTTTCTATATTTCTAACTGATTTTTAGAGTTGTACGACCCTCTACTGATCCCAATGCACCATTAAAGGGGGGAAAAAGTTGATGCAGTGTCTTAGTGGAAAGTTCCATTTAGTTTGAATTCTTCATGTGCAGGGAATTGAGAGATATCTATTTTGGATTGCTCATTGGTCTGTGAAAGGCCCTAACTAGGATTTTGATACCAAAATCCTCTTTCCCATAGAATCCACCATGGGAAAATTCTAATCCTTTGGGGAGAGTAAGGGGGGAGGTTTTACGTTAAGAATTTTTAGGTCTTAGATCAGGAGGTAGTCAGTGGAGAGAGAGGTGATTGAATCTTTGGGACAGGCATCCATATGTGACTGTCCAATTTGAGTTTTTGAGGCACAACTCAGGATAGGGGTGGACTATAAGTCTGAATCCTTGGATTTAGATGTTTTTTATGATCCTACAGGTGTCCCAATTTGTGGGATAAGAAATTGAGTTGAGATTCTATTAGTTTCTTTGGAAAAGTGGTATATTAGCCCTATTAGGCCTAGGAGAGATTTGAGGACAGTAGGAGTTAGGGGATTGGTTAAGAACCCTAGCTTGGAGGGTGTTGTTTTTATGTGGATTAGAGACTTTTGGTGTGGTTAAAACTTTTTGTGGTGGATTTCCAAGTAATTTTCCCTTAGGAATCCATATTTTCTCCTTATAGCCCTTTGGTGGGATTGGTATCCAAATTTGATCTTAGTAACAACTCAATGGTGGATTTGTGTCTTATTTCATCTAATATGATGATCTAAAGTTGATAGAACCCTTATTTCATCCCTGTATTACTTGGTTCTAGTTGTGTCCTATTTTGGCCCTTTTGGGGTGTTGAAGGTTAGTGGAAGATCTAGTCTTGTGAATGTGGGTTTTGGGAACTCTTTAGTAGATCCCTAGATTGTGTAGGAGTAGGGTGTTGTGGATTCATAGAGAGTCAAACTTGACATATTTTGGGGCTCTACTCCAAGTGGTATCAGAGAAACTAGTAGATCTTTGTAAGAAGACAAAGTTGCAATCATGTCCGATGTAGGAAATGACAATGAACTTTTTAATAGAATGACCAATGTTGAACTACTAAGGGTGGTGAAAGAGAATGATGTAGAGAGGAAGTTGATGAGGGAGGAAATGGAAAGTCTCAAGGAACAATTCAAGAGAGGGGGTAGTGGAAACTCTAGAGTTGAAGAAGAGGGGAGTGATGAAGAGACCCCTTGGCAGGAAGATGAAGAAGAGGAAATCCCTGTTGAACAGAGGCTTCTCTTGAAGACTTTGAAATCCATGGAGAGGAGAACCATGGATACTAAACTTGACCTACCTATCTACAATGGGAAGATGGATCTAAAAGAAGTCATAGATTGGATTGATGCACTCACTAGTTTCTTTGACTGTGAGGAGATACCCGAGCATCAGAAGGTTAAGATAGCAAAGTCCAAATTGAAGGGATCTTCCCTAACTTGGTGGAGCTTCACTCAAGCAGAGAGGGTGAAGATGGAGAAGAATATAGTAAGCACTTGGAAGAAGATGGTGACCTTGGTTAAGGAAGCCTATGTACCTAAGGACTATGAATTTCAACTACATAAGAAGAGACAAAGTCTAAGGCAGAAGGAAATACATATCAAGTTATACTGAAGAATTCCAAAATCTTACCATGAAGTCTATGTTAGTTGAACCAGAGAGTGTCAAACTTGCTAGATATATGCAAGGGTTGAGGATAAACATCCAAGATGAACTAAGTTTGTGTTCCCCTACCACTATCCAAAAGTGATATCAATTAGCACTAAAGGTTGAAGAAAAACTTAAAAGGAGAAAAGAGAAAAGTGGAAGAGGCAGAGGCCAGCAAGACTTCGGTAGTAGAGGAAGAGGAACAAACAATGGGAGAGGACACGCTCCTAGAAATTTTGGTGTGACCAGTCATAAAGAAATCAGTCAAGAGAACTCCTTTGGGGAGGGAAGTTCTAGAGGCTCCTATAGAGGAAGGAGAGGATATTCAAGGTGAAGGTTTGGAGGAAGAAATCCAGGACCTCCAAGGTGTTATAGATGTAACCAAGTGGGGCACTTAGCCTCCAAGTGTCCTAAAAAGGCAAGCAATCAGAAAGAGAGAAGGGAAAACATGGTTAGATAAGAAGAGAACCAAGGGGATAACTCACATGGGTCTTATGCAACACCTGAGGAAGGAGAAGTCCTTATGATGAGAAGGACACTATCGAAGGCTCCAAACACTCAAGAGCCACCTCAGAGTAAGAAATTGTTTAAAACCACATGCAAGGTGGGGGACAAAGTTTGTGGGATGGTGATTGAAAGTGGGTCTACAAAAAACTTGGTGTCAGAGGAGGCAGTAAAGAAACTAAATTTGAGGAGTGTGCCACATCCAAACCCTTATAAGGTATCATGGCTAACTAAGAAGCAACAGACTGTCATCGAGGAACAAGCTTGGGTGGACCTCCAACTTGGAAACTACAAGGATAAAGTTCTTTGTGATATTGTCCCCATGGATGCATTCCATTTTCTACTTGGGATACCATGGTAGTATGATGTGGAGGCTCACCATTATGGGAAGCTAAACACCTACACCATAAATCACAAAGGGGAAAAGGTAACATTCTTTCCACTATCTGATTTTTCAAAGGAACAAAAGGATTCCAAATTTTTGTTTGTAGGAGAGAAAGATTTTTTGAAAACTTTGAAAGAAGAAAAGACTCCTTGCTATTCCATAGTCATTCTTCCTAAAGATGATAGACCTAAGAAGGTTGAGAAAGAAGTAAAAACCCTAAGGAAAGTAGGCCCTAAAGAAGTTGTAGACCTACTTGACTAGTATAAAGACATCGTGACCAAAGATTTACCAAATGAGTTGCCCCCAATCAGGGACATAAATCACAACATAGACTTGATTCCAAAAGCAAACTTTCCCAATAAGGAAGCATACAAGTTAACCCCTAAAAAAAATAAAGAATACAAATTCAAGAACTCTTGGATAAGGGTTTGATTACAAAGAGTCTCAGTCCTTGTGCAGTACCAACTCTTTTGGCCCCTAAGAAGAAAGGCACATGGATATTGTGAACTGATTCTAGAGCTATAAATAGAATCACAATTAGGTATAGGTTTCCTATGCCTAGGATAGAGGATCTATTAGATCACTTAGGAGGTGCAAGGTACTATTCTAAGGTGAATTTGAAGAGTGGCTACCACCAAATAAGGATTAGGGCTGGAGATGAGTGGAAAACTACATTTAAGACCAATGAAGGCTTGTATGAATGGAGGGTGATGCCCTTTGGCCTATCCAATGCCCCTAGCACATTCATGAGGCTCATGAATGAGGTTCTTAAACCATTTCTTGGAAAATTTGTCATAGTATACCTTGATGACATCCTTATCTTTAGAAAAAGTAAGGAGGAACATTTGGAACATCTTAATTTGGTCCTAAGGAGATTGCATGAAGAGAAGCTTTTCATAAATTTGGAGAAATGTGTTTTTATGAAGGAAGAACTCATATATTTGGGATTTGTAGTCTCAGGAGGGAACATCAAGATGGACCCTGAGAAGGTAGAAGCCATCTTGAATATGCCTTCTCCTAGGACAATGACAGAAGTCGGGAGTTTTCATGGGATGGTATCTTTTTACAGAAAATTCATAAGGAATTTCAGTCAGTTGTGTGCTCCTATCCTTGAAACCATTAAAGGTGGACAAAAGTGCAATTTTGTGTGGAACAAATATGTAGAAGAAGCCTTCCAAATGCTGAAAAAGAAGGTAATGGAAAATCCTATCTTAGTCTTTCCTGATTTTCAAAAGATATTTACTATTGAATGTGATGCTTCTAACCTAGCTATTGGGGCTGTCTTAAGCCAAGAAGGGAGGCCTATAGCCTCTTTTAGTGAGAAATTGAATGAAGCAAAGAGGAAATACTCCTCTTATGACTTGGAACTGTATGCATTAGTTTAGTCATTGAATAAATGGAGGCACTATCTCCTTCCAAAAGTATTCATTGTCTTCACAGACAACCAAGCCTTAAGTTTCCTAAACAGTCAAGAGAAATTAAGCCATAAACACATGAATTGGGTAGAATCAATACAAGCCTACACCTTCTCAATCAAACATAAAAAGGGAATTTCCAATAAGGTGACAGATGCATTGAGCAGGAGATCTTTAGTTGTGCAACAAATCCAACTCCAAAGTGTAGGGATTGATTAATTGAAGGACATGTATAAGGATGATAATGATTTTAGAGATATTTTTAAGGTGTGTTCTAAATTTTCAGAGGCTTACCATGTGGAGTATGCAGACTATTTGATACAAAATGGACTCTTGTTCAAGGGACACCAGTTATGCATTCCAAAGTGTTCAATGAGGGAGAAAATCTTTAGAGAAAAACATGTAGGGAGTGTTGGTACTCCTAAATTTGGAACAAATTTGGAGTGAACATGTATGATTTTCAGACAAGCAAAAGTGAGTACCCTTGAAAATTTTGTGTGAGAAGGCTCAATTCGAGTGATTGAAAAAGATGCCCGAATGATTTTCATGAGATACAAATTGGGGAGAGGCTTTAGTGCCTTCCATTTGACATATGTAGTGGGTCCCAGCTCCTGAATTTTGGTTCTGACATGTTTAGGGAGTAGTCATTTTAAGGGGGTCGCCTAATTCTGCATTTTGCTAAATTGTCAATTTGCTGTCCGAAGCCTACTTTGCTTCTCAATATCGTACACACTGTTATGTGTCATGACCCGTCATTTTGGGGATGTTGAGTATGTGTATTAGAGAACCTACCTTTTGAATCCCAAGTCATTTTGATATGTTTTGACTAGATTTCAAATCTCTCAAAGTTGGTAATTTATTGTTGTCATGCACTGAGAAATTGTCCAGAAATCTAAATAGCCCATTTTGAGCTCTTGAAAATCTATACCCGGGTAAAAATTTTGGATAATTGAGTTGTCCCTTATATTGAAAACATAGGAGTGAACCTACTTGAGGATTTATAGACTCCTACCAATCCATTTATCCACTTTTCCAGAGCTTTTCCGTTTCCAGTTTAATGAAGTTTCTCTGAAATTGTAGAATTCAGAATTAAATGGCATACTTTGTGCTTTCCATATTTGCACTCGGTTCGAGGTCAGGCATAATTGAATTTTGATTTGCATTGTAGACCTAGGAATGAACTCCTTTGAAGATTCCCAAACTTTGACCAATACAGTCGATCACTTTTCTTTCCCGATTCCAAACCCAATTTCTACATATCTGTTGTGCTTTGGTTCAAAAAAGTGTTAAGGTGCTATCTTTGCAGATTGGTATCAGTTCAGAAGTTTGTTTTCAAAACAAGATAATTGAGGGGTTACATTCTACATATGACATTCAATCAGGCTCCTAAGGTTGAGTTTCTGAAAGATCTTTTTGATGACCCTATGAGTTCAGTTTCAAAGGCAGTTTGTTCAGTTTGCAGTACGGAAAAGAGTTAAGTTTGCGAAATAGCCATTTTGTATGAGTGATAACTTTCTGTCCGAAAGATGTTTTCAGGATCCGATTGTGGGACAATCTTCATTGCATATGAATGTACTATGTGACCTAATGGCAAGGTTTCAGAATATGATTTACTCATTTTGGAATGGTCGATCTTAAGGCGATTTATGTTGTTCCAGCATTTGCACCTACACTAGTTTTCTGAAAGTGCTAAGTTTCATCAGTTGCATAGTGTGTCGGAGAATGAATCTGAAGGAGCCCTTTCACATGCATAGTCATTATACATGAATGAGTCATTTTTTCTAATGCCAGAGTCAGATTACTTATTTCAGTGAATTTTTGAGGCCAGTTCCGGAGGCCAATTACCATCAATGTGATCAGACTGCATAAGTTTTAGAGTGATTATGAAGGCCACCGGTTTGTTTTCAATATTTGAAATTTAAGATGTAGGCAAGAGGCAATAGTGCAAGAGGACTTTCAAATAATACAAGGCAATAATCAATGCCATCCATCCGGTTAGCCTCTACTCAACATTATGTCGGATTGTCTACGTGACAGAGTTGTGTTTTAAATTCCAGTTGTATTCTCATGGGGATAGCTTGCAACTACAGGGTTAGAGTACTTTCTAGGCATTTTCAATGTTGCAAATGAATGACCATACCATTCATGTATCTATAACCAGCGCCAACAAAGGAGAACAATTGAGTCTGTTTTGGTGATTTTTGATGATTATAAAACAATTTACATTGCTAATGGGCTGCGTAGACAGTAGGGAGACTTTTAATGTTTAAAGATGTTGTTTATATTAGAGGGAATTGGGGGCTAAAACATTGAATGAACTGCAACTAAGATCTGCGCAATATTTATAAGTAATGCTCATGCTATGAAGGCAGGAAAACCTCACACAACACTTGGGGGAACTTTATAAATAAATTGCTCATGTTTCAGACATAACACATGTCTGAGAATACCTCCATTGCCTGCGTAAGCATTAAAATGCAGGATTAAAAGCATTGGGATCATCAGGTGGACAACCCAAAGAGACAGAGAACAATACCAAGCTAAGGAACTTCATTTTGCAAATGAATTTGCACAAAGTCTGCGCAGACAAGTAAGGGAGGATTTCACGCCATTTTTGGAGGGAATTTTGAATATAAATCATTGCAAACATTAAACAAGAGTAATCAGCGTAGTAGAAATATAGATAGAGCATGTGGACTGTTGGATTAGAATGCCTCAATGTGATGCTCCATCTCATGTAATGCAATGACTGCAGGGTATGCACTCCAAGCCGATCTATTGAAAAGGCTATAAATGTTTCCAAGCAATGCAATCCACAGGTGTAAAGCCAAGTTCCCATCTATTGTCTACTTAGAATTTATTAAAGGAGGGTGCTTTGAATGTTTGTTTAGAAGCTTGCAAAGTACATTGCCAGCAGCATGCAATACTATCAGAGGAGAGGTTTTTCAATGTTTTTAAGTTATTTTTTGTAGATGTAAAACCATAGAAAGGGGTGCCCAGGGAATTAAAACAAGATCATGGTCTTCATTTGCAGAGATTCAACCCTATTAATGAGCAGTTTTGATGAAGAACCCAGCAAAGATGAAAAATAGTGAATTTATATTGTCCCACATTCACTCTGTGGTGGCCTTTTTTGATGTTTATAAGCTAAAACACTAACTCTCAATGTAAATAAGAGAGCCCAGAGGCTCTTGGTAGGCCTTTGAAGGTTGGAGGTTGACTTTCATGGACAATACACAGTGTTTTAGCCCAAAATCCAAAAATGCCTCTAAAACCATGAGATCTATTATCCCACATTCATCCGGGGAAGGCATTCTGAGATGTTTATATGCAAAAATGAAAACACATGAATTTGAAGAAAGAGGAAGAGGCTATCCATGCGTGCCCAGTCATCCAAGCGCCTTGGTTTCTATGCCTAAAAATGGAAGAACTCAAATTTTGATGAAAATGGCATATGGAGTTGGTCGCATGGTCGCGAGAAGTGCTTGATCACCCAGTCGCTAGAAGGCTCCAGTCACGCAGTCGGGAGGCAAGTTGCAGGTAGCCGCTAGAATTTAGAGACTTGGCGACTGACCGCTAGCGGTTAGTCGCGTAGTCGCAAGAAGACAGAGTTAACTGTTGAGACTTGGCGACTAACTGCTAGCGGTTAGTCACGAAGTAGCCAGATGCCAAGGATGACTGTCGTGACATAGAGATAGCTGCTGGTCACGTGGTTGCGAGATGGAGTTAGCCATGGGATGCTAGTCAAGAGGTTGCCCAGAGTTGACAGATGAGTTAAAATTTTCTCACGACTTTGATTTCTTGATTGTCGCATGGTCGCTGGATGTAACTGTGGTTAAAGGTGAGTTGAGATCAGTAAAGGGGCAGCAATTAAGAGGGCACCACATGTCAAAATCTGTTGGTTTCTAGGAAAAATAGGCAGAGAATAGGGTTTTCAAAGGAAATTTAATTGATATTCAGATTTTAAACGGTAAAGTATATACTTGGAAAATGTATTTATCTCAAATATGAAATATTATGCATTCCTGGAGATTTTTATAAACATAAAGACAATAAGATTTTTTCAGAGATATATGGAAATCAGATTTTAAAATTAGATTCTCAGAGGATTAATGCAAATTTGAGATGGAGGAATGGAGTCAGATTTGCATAAAGGAAAATGAGATAAAATGCATAATATTTTAATTGCACAAGTTAGATTTGAAAGAGCTTTCCAGAGGATTTTTGAAATTAGATTTTCAAAGGGAGATATGACTGGATTTCAGAGATATTTTGAAGATAAAAGCAGATATTTTCAGACAGATGGACTCAGTTATTAATAGAATATATCAGATATTTTGGAAAAATGAATGCAAATCAGATTTGAGGGGAGACAGGTGTCAATTGCTCAGAAGGATTAGGGTTTCTCCTTCTTCTATATCTTCTCTTCTCTTTTCTGTTAGAAGGGTTCTGATTTCAGGTTCCTATTTCTGGTTCTTATGGAGGTTCCTAGTCTTGTGCTTGTTCCTGTATTTGTCTAGTTCAGTACAAGTTACCATTTGTTTGGAGATTTTATTTGTAAAGCTTGCTTCTTTTTCATGTTTACTTCTTGTGTTTATTATCTAGATATCTGGAAACAACTTGGATTAATGAGAATACAGTGCAGTTCTTATTCATTATTGTCTTGTCTCTTTTGACTGTGGTTTATGCTCTAGTATAGTTCATTTGTAAGGCATCTGGAATATACCTACTACAAAGTGTTTCTAATCATTTGTGAGTCTTTCTCAAGGAGAGAGTTAAATTTTGTAAATGATTTCAGAGAGTAGAACATGGTTGTGAAGATCTGATGAAGAAGTATTGAGTTGAATAGATTGTTTGTAAGGCATTCAATCTGGATTGCATGAAGTTTGTAAGGCATCCTTCAGTATTTCATTAGTTTCTTATTGTTGACATATGCTTTCATTGACTCTTTGCCCAAGGAATAGGCACTGATCTAGATTTTACTGAGCAAGTGTTTTCTCCATTCAGTCATATACAAATTAATCAATTTCATCTAGTTTTTAGAACAATGAGCTGAACTCATTAAGGACTTATGTCTGCAGGACAGTGTCCATTTTAGTGATTCCTTGAAGAGTGACTCAATTAGGTTATCCCTCCTACAGTAAAAGGAAGAAGGATGAAACTCCTTATATCACTGATTTTGTCTATATTTAAGACCATAAGTTTGTATGGTTAAATCTTGCATCTGGTTATGCTTGGTCATTTGCAAGGTGATTTATAAGTTGGTTTAACAGAGGTACATAGAAAACCAGTTTCCATACTATAACATACTATGTAAACAACAATCATAAAAGGTAAAACCTGCCTGAGTATATATGGAGCTCAAAAATGAAGAAGGACCTTATCCAGTCCTTAGTAATTAGGTTTTTCTTGTTCCTGAATCAGTATTAGAAAGCATAGTGTTCAAATAGACATTTCAAGCATTGTGGTTCATACAAGATAAATCCCTAACAGGGAGCATAGGAGGACATTTTGGTTCAGACAAAACATTAGAACAGGTGAAAAGGTTCTATTATTGGCCTAAACTTCAAACTAGAGTAAGGAAGATTGTAGAGACATGCACAATCTATCAAAGGGCCAAGGGTACATCCACAAATGCAGGACTATACAAACCTCTACCTATTCCCACAAGACCTTGGGAGAGTTGTAGCATGGACTTTGTGATGGGATTGCCTAGAACACAAAAGGGATATGATAGCATCTATGTTTTAGTGGATAGGTTTAGTAAAATGGCCCACTTTAACCCTTGTAAAAGCACTAATGATGCATCAGCAATTGCAAGTTTTTTCTTCAAGGAAATAGTGAGGATTCATGGTTTATCTCAAACCATTCTCTCTGATAGAGATGTGAAGTTTATTGGTCACTTTTGGAGAACCTTGTGGAAAAGGTTAGGGACCAATTTAAGCTTTAGTTCTGCCTACAATCTGTAACCACTTGAATTTGGTCTGTTGCAACTATGGACCCTATTTTCCCTAAGTGTGATCATACCCTCGATTATGTCCAAATGAACTTGTTACTGCTTGGCATAATTCTTCAAATCAATTTAATATCCTAGGTGATTTTTATCATTAATTTATATTAACTATTATATCCATATGATTCAAATCAATTCAAACCATTTAAATCAAACCAAATTCAAACATGGCTATAGTATTTAATTATAAAGGAATTAAATAAATCCCTAAATCAATTACCCACTTGCAAAATAACCCATTCCCCTAGCCTATTTAATTTAATTAAAATGGCTATAGTCCCCTAATTATTAAAAAGCAATTAAATTATTTAAATAATTAAATTCCTATTTTTGAATGAATTAAATAAGTTTAATTCATCTAATTAATATTCTCCTAAACCCCAACCTAACCTATCTCAACCACTTCTACCCTGGGTTATAACCCTTCTCAACCCATTCACCCTTGTTAATCTAATCCTAATCCTAATTCTAACCGTAACCCACCTCCTAATGTTGTCACATTCCATTAAGAAATGATTAGAAACTCAACCCACTTGAGAAAGTCCACTTTCTCAAGCATGCCTTTCCTAAGGGACTAACTTGCCAAGTTGAGTCTTACACCCTCCCCATGCTTCTTTAAGGGTTTCATTAATACATCATTAATGAATATGCCTTAAGCCTATGTCTCCTCCATGCCTCATTAATGCTCAAGGCATTAATGGCTCTTACACCACCATTAATGAGTCCCTCAACTCATTAATGAGCCTTGTCTCCCTTCTCTCTCTCTCATTCTTCTATAAATAGAAGCCATTTTTTAGAGCAATAAAGCCTTCATCTCATATTGTAAATGCATTGTTATTCTATTAGAATAAACTTACTCATATTTCACTTCATAGTTCATGATTTTCCATTGTTATTATCTCAATTCTTAGAGCTAGAATGCATGTTTTCTCATCATTTAGCTTGTTTTAAACTAAAATCCTTCATGCTAAGTCGTATATGTCACTGATGGTAGCATAATCTAAGGGCTATTATGTTACTAATCACACTC
>MU225907.1:552907-567727 GCA_018584345.1 Thuja plicata
AGTTCTTACGATTCCCAATTCTAAACCATGGGAACCAATGGTCAAACCCAGGTGGTGGGATGATAATTCCTATTGTGTCTTCCACAAAAACAAGGGACACAAGACTAATAATTGTCTCAAACTTAAGAATGTCATCCAAGACCTCATCGAAGGAGGTAAGATCAAAGTAGATGGACATACTACTAATGAGGATCATATAGCATTCAACAAACCCTTTCCTAATTATAATCAAGGAGAAACACCTAAAGGGAAGGGTAATGAGGTAAACTACACCTATTCCAAAAATGACAATGTGATTAATATGCTTGATATTAAAATTGAATCCATCAATGTGGTCACAATTAAAGGTGTCTCATCCCACTCAAATGCTGTAACATGGAGCCAAGAATAGGTTACAATCAAAGGACCTCCAAAACTGACATCAACATCTAAGGTTCCTATTGTAACTATTCCTAAACCAATAGAAAAACACATGGTCACTATCCCCGGAGAAAAATATGACTTGGGAGACCAATTGCAATGAACCTCTATGAAAATTTCCATTTTTGAGTTGCTCAAGATATCCACGGTACATAGGGAAATCCTAGAACAATCTCTACACGCTGTTAATGTTCCAAAAGATATTGATATAGACAAGTTTCAAGCGATGGTCAATCACATCTCAGCGCCACATTACCTCTCCTTTTCTAAAGAGGATGACAAGTCATTGACCCATCCACACAATCAACCTCTCCATATCGAAGTCCTTATTCATAAATCCCATGTTAGACACGTGTTGATAGATGGAGGCGCAGGATTGAATATCTATACACTGGATCTAATCAAGAGACTGGGTCTCTTAGAAAAAACAATTGACTCTAGAAACAAGATAACCATCAAAGCTTATGATAAGGAAGAAAGATCCTCCAGAGGTCTTATTGTTCTACCTATTAGATTCAGACCAATTGAGAGGAACATCATATGTCAAGTTCTAGATTTACCATTGGCCTACAATATCCTACTAGGGAGACCATGGATTCACAAAATGCAAGTTGTACTATCCACTTACCACCAAAACATAAAATTCCCACATAATGGGGTGGAAGTGACGATTCCTGCAGATACTAACTACACTTGCAACAATATCAAAGCAGGTAACATGATCCCACACAAAAAAGAGGATATAGATGCAGATGCTCCTGAAACTACCAAGGACATGTTTATGAAGAGTTTTAGCAAAACCTTGAAACTTGAAGAAACAGGTATGGGAGAGTACAAGCTGGACCTAACTCCCTCACTGACAGAACTTTCAGTGTCACCGAGATCCTACAAAAAAACTTCATCGACATTCACACCTCTAGCATTCAAAGAGTCAGAAGTACACAAGGAAACTGGCATGATAAAGACATCCACATCTTCTTTAGGTAACATAGAAGAATAGGCAGTCTTGGATTGGCTTTACAAAGGTGAACCAGTGGAATCTAAGGTCAAACATGTAAAGATATCCCCAGAACAGTATGGAAAGGGATATGATTTCCTCACACAAATGGGTTACAAAGGAAAGGGACCTCTAAATGACATAGGATGAGGGATTTTTGAACCTATACCCATGGAGTTCTGCAACACCAGAGATAAAATAGGACTGGGTTTTAATACTAAAATTGATAAACCTTCTTCCAAAGAGAGTCCACCTTCTGAAATAGGGAGCGATAAAATAGATGAGATAATACTAGAACCATGGCCTTATGAAAGATTATTACATATTGGTACAGAGAATCCTAAATATCAAGGAGAATGATATATACCCTTCTTTGAGGTACCATAGGATCTTCACACTCCTTTTGCTAGCACAACCTCCCATTCAAGAGGTGGGAGACACCATAGCAATAATCACTCAAGAGATACCCCGGCTACAAAATTTACATCCTAACTAGGGGCAATTGGTCACAATTTCACATGTCCTTGATCTACCCCACTTTGATCTACAAATAGCTAATCGAGTACATCAAATAACCATTGCTGAATACTTAAACAAATTTTATGATGATGTAACAAACTCTGATGACTATGAATGGGATCGACTATCTATCGCCTAAGAAGATATTGGAATAGATACAATTCACATGTTTGCAGCTCCCTCAGCTCTTAGTAAATGATCTGACACTCCTCTCAATGATAGTGATCCTCCTAAAGCAGAAGAAGAGTTCATTACCCCGATCATTGATGGAGAAACTGGTGAATACATAAGTCTAGAAGAATTTCATAGGCTACAAGCAAGAAGCCTCCTTTTATGGAGAGATGATGATGAGACTTCTACTGATGAGTCACTAGAGTTTGGTCCACATATGACTAAAAATGACCCTTTTAACGTTGATCTCACTCTTATTTATCTAAATATTGAAGAAATTAACTTAACAAACCATGTCATGTCAGTTAATGGTCTTGATGCTAACATGATGACGTCCTTCCTAGAATCTGACTCCCTAACATTGGTACTTCCAGACCTAATTTATTGGACTAAAACAAATCCTACTCCTATCCTCAAATTTTCTAATGACCACTCCCTAGCTTGTTATCTCAATGCTTGTGAACCTTACACTTCTCCCACCAAATCAAGGAGCGAGAACATGCCACAGGAGGATAAGTTTCTTAGTCACAAACTAAAAAAGAAAAAGAAAAAGTGGGCTGATGGTGAAAACCACTCTGTGGCAATATCAGATCCCAAAATAGTAAAGAAAAAAGACATTTCCAATGGTGAAAACCTCTCTGAGGCACCAAAGGATGAGACTCTTGATATCCTCCCAGAACACTTTCA
This sequence comes from Thuja plicata, assembly GCA_018584345.1. Lineage (NCBI taxonomy): Eukaryota > Viridiplantae > Streptophyta > Pinopsida > Cupressales > Cupressaceae > Thuja > Thuja plicata. The sequence continues at coordinate 555,702 of MU225907.1, forward strand.
GGAAAGATCTTCGGTATTGATTGAACCAACACAGCCAGTAAACTTGGGCACTATTGAAAATCCTCAAATAGTTCATCTGGCACAATCTTTATCAGAAGAAGAGAAGTTATAGTTCATAGAGTTCCAAAAGGAGAAGAAGATTAACTTTGTGTGGTCTTATAATGATATACCAAGGCGAGATCCTAATCTTATCATGCACCACTTATCTATAGCCCCTGGGATCAAGCCTGTGAAACATAAACTTAGAAAGATGCATCCTCATGTTGCATTATTGGTAAAAGCAGAGCTAGAAAAGTTGTTAAAAGCTGGATTTATTTGAGTCATTGCCTATGCAGGGTGGATCTCCATTGTGGTCCCCATTTCTAAATTTGATAAATCTATCAGGATCTGTACGGACTTTAGAGATCTAAACAAAGCATGTCCAAAAGATGACTTCCCTCTACCAAACATTGACATGATCATAGAGCTTACATCATGCTTTCAGATGTATTCATTAATGGATGGCTTCTCGGGCTATAATCAAATCAAGATTGCCCCCAAGGATCAAGAGAAAACTGCATTCACATGCGCATGGGGCACCTTTTGCTAGAATTTCATGCCTTTGGGGTTAAAGAATGCCGGTGCAACATATCAAAGAGCCATGACAACAATATTCTATGACATGATGCACAAGAACATGGAGGACTATGTCGATGACACATTGGCTAAATCCAAGGAGAGAGGTACTCACATCGCTGACCTAAGAAAGATATTGGACCGAATGGAACAGTTCCAACTCAAGCTCAACCTGAAGAAATGTGCCTTTGGAGTCCAATCAGGGAAACTCCGAGGATTCATAGTATCCATGAAGGGAATAGAGGTATATCCCACAAAGGTAAAGGATATTCTAGAGATGGATCCTCCATATAACATCAGTTAAATGAGGATGCTACAAGGGAGACTCCAGTCTATTAGGAGATTCATGTCCCAACTTGTAGATAGGGCACAACCCTTTACTAAGCTACTACATAAAGGGGTTACCTTCAAATGGGATGAACATTGTGAAGCAAACTTCAAAGAATTGAAGGGGTACCTAGCTGCTCCACCTATTCTTATGACACCTATTAATGGAAAAGCCTTACTCCTTTACATTTTAGCTATAACTACATCCCTAGGAGTATTACTGGCACAAGAAGATGAAACAAAGAAAGAACAAGCTATCTACTACATTAGTAGAACACTAGTCACTCATGAGCTCAATTATAGCCTTATTGAAAAAGCATTATTAGTAGTCATCTTCACATCACAAAAATTAAGACACTACATGCTCTCTCATACAGTGAAGCTCATTGCTAAGATTGATCCTCTAAAGTATCTTTTGAGAAGAACAACATTAACATGATGTTTGGCAAAATGGGTCCTGATTCTAAGTGAGTTTGACATTGAATATGTAGAATGGAGAGCTATCAAAGGATAGGTACTTGTAGATCAATTGGCCGATTCACCACTCCAGGATGATGAACCTCTACTAATAGAATTCCCTAATGAAACAATCATGCATCTCACTGAATATCCATGGAAGATGTACTTTGACGGTTCATTCACTCAACAAGGCTCTGGAGCAGGGGTCCTCTTCATAACTCCACAAGGATACAAGATTCCCAAATCTTACAAATTGATGTTCCCATGCACCAACAATATCTCAGAATATGAAGCATTGGTCAACGGCCTCAAGCTAGCTATGGAATGGAATATCATAGAGTTACACGTGTAAGGTGACTCCCAACTAATTATCAATCAAGTCAATGGGGAGTATCAAATAAAAGATGAAAATTTAATGCCCTACAAGCAACTAGTTGATGATCTGAAGAAGTACTTTGTCTTTTTCACCTTCCAATAGATACCAAGATCCGAGAACAAAGCTGTGGATGCTATGGCTACATTGGCATCCATGTTACAACTGGAGGAGCATCAATTTTTCTATGACTTCTTAGTGGAAGAAATATCCTATCCTACCTTTTATACCCCTGAATACCAGGTAATATGTACCTTAAATACCCCAGATCAATCTCAGTACGCTAGTATCATTGCTTATCTTTCCAACCAGACCATTCCCACCAATCTATCCAGAAACGAGAAAAGATCCCTGATTAGGACTGGATCACGTTATGTCCTCATAACTAACAACCTATATCAATGTGGTCTCAATGGTACACTTCTTCAGTATTTAGAACTCAAAGAGTCCGATCTCGCATTAAAAGATGTCCACGAAGGTGTATGTGGATCACACTTGAATGGCCTTTCATTAGCCAAGAAACTGCTCAGAGTAGGCTATTTTTGGCCTACCATGGAGAGAGATGCTATTCAATTTTCAAAAGCATGTCTTAAATGCCAGACACATGGAAACCTTATCCATGATCCTGCCAGAGAACTTATACCTTTCATAACACATTGGCCATTTCAGCAATGGGCCTTTGACTTGGTTGGACAAATATATCCCAACTCTTCAAATGGACACAAGTTTATCATTACGACCACTGAGTATTTCACAAATTGGGTTGAAGCCATGCCACTAATCAAAGCCACTGGAAAATAGGTGGCTATGTTCATTCTAAACTACATTATTTGTAGATATGGGATACCCTCTTCAATTGTAACAGACAATAGGGGCCAATTTAAAAATCAAGACATTGATGACCTTTGTGACCAGTTCCATATCACTCAACATTGCTCCTCAATATATTACCCTCAAGGTAACGGACAGGCTGAGGCATCAAACAAGAATATACTCAAGATTCTACATAGAACTGTAAGCAATTCTGGTAGAGACTGGCATCTACAACTGAATTCTACACTATGGGCCTACAGAACAAGCATAAGAACACCAACTGGAGCCACACCATTTTCTCTAGTCTATGGCGCTAAATCAGTACTACCCATTGAGGTTGAAATCCCATCTTTGTACATATCTTTACAAGGTATTGTTACTGATGAGCAGTACTGCATAGATAGGGTAAATTATTTAGACCTACTAGATGAGCGTAGAAAACAAGCATTCGATCATCTCAAAGTGTATCAAGCATGCATGTCTAAAGGTTACAATAAGAAGGTCAAACCACACAAATTTGAAGTAGGAGATCTCATCCTCAAAGAGAATCCTAAGAACTAGCCTAACAGGGAGCAAAAAGGAAAGTTTGAACTTAACTAGCTGGGACCTTATGTTATCACTGCTACTTTTGGGACTAGAGCTTATCAGTTAGCTACACTTGAGGGAGACGTTCTTCTAGATCCTATCAACACTCTACATTTGAAGTGGTTCTATGCTTAATGTTCAGCTAGCAGAGCCTGTACAACAAATAGTTCTTGAAAAATACCAAAAACATTCAAAAAATTGATCCTAAAGAAATCCAAAAACAATGGAAAAAGGTTCTACAGAAAGGGTATCCTTGGTGAAAACCTAGTAAACAGGCGCCTTGATACTACAAAAACATTCAAAAAATAAAAAACAACAAAAAAAAATAAAAAAAATTGAAAAACAGAAAAAGTGCCTTGATAAGCACCTGGTAGAATAGGCACCTTGGTAGCAAAAATAAAGAAAAGATCTTGCCATGTGGTGAAAACCTAGCAACCAGGCATCACTTCTGTTCTGTGCTCCATCTATCAATGCACTACTAATACTAGGCCTTCATAATTTTTCCTATGCTCGTAGGTTGACTTCATCTTCCTAAATGACTATCTTATCCTTTCTTGGGATTTTTCTATCTTTATGTCTTAGGAATAAGTCATTCTGCACTGGGGGCATCTTCGTTGGCATAGTCAGTTGTTGTTGCTAGGTTTCTCTAGGATGGTTTGCCTCACGAACGCAATGTTTCTTGATACATGCAACACAATGTCACCTTCCTAAAACAAGGGTGTCTTTTCAAAACATTAGACATGACATTTACATTAACAAAGTTCCTATAGGGCTATATTGGATTGCAAACATGAATGAATTATCCTATCAATGCACAGACATGGAACACCATATTGCTTATATTCCAATTTTCTGATTGATGAATCTCTACTGCATTTGACATATGAATGAACAAGTACTATCTTAAACACATAGTTTGATAATAGTTTGATTGTGATTCCTTCATGTCCTGATGATGTTCTCAACTAGGGGCATCTAGGTAATTATAAATTTTATTTGATTGATTCTCAATTGATAACTTATTATGTCTTCTTAGTTTCTCAATGATGTCTGCGCAAAGACAAAGAGTCACAAGGATAAGGGGCATAATATTTTCTTGAATTTCTACGTATGGTGATTGTTCCAAATGATCCTATAAATTTCACCTAACTTGGATGTTTATGGTAAGAGTTGCTACTATAGGTGGATAGCTGCATATATCTAGATCTTCGTTATGTGTAAACTATGGTGAGTTTGAAATAATTTTCCTTGTTTGTTTTCTGATCCAGATTCTCACTAAGGTATACGAATCATAATGTACCCAAGGATATGAATTTTCAAGGTCATTGTGGGTCCAATATCTTGCCTTAATCAGAATCTAGTATATTAAAAGGAAGGTGACTATTTTTATCCTGGCTTTTATGCCTTGATGCCTAAGTCTATTCCTAACATTTCTATAAAACATAGTATTCATACTTTCATAATATCAATGGGTATTAGTGATGATTGTACTATCAGGTGGTATCCATTCTGAAAAGTGCCCAATGATGATAAAAAGCTATACCATTGCATACTAGTGACAAAGTCCTAAGAGTCTGCATATAGCTGCATTTAGAGCTTGCATGGTGCATTTATAAAAGAAATAATAGCATAAGGAATTTTGTTCTCAAAAATGATTTATATTTTCTTCATCCAAAATCCAAGTTAATTACATCATCTATATTATTGATATCACTGATTCCCAAAATCTTTCATCTATCGGGAACAAAATCGAACTCACCTTTTCAGTGTGATTAACTTGGTACTCGTGTGTTTATTTTTAAACACACCTTTTTCACTTCTTCTCTTCCATTCTTTCTTGTCCTAGCCGCTTCCTACAAGTGATACATTCTTTCAACTGAGGGATTTTATTCTTTTTCCTTTGATTTTGTTCCTGAGGGGGCATGATCACACTATCATCAATTAATTTTTTTCTCAAAACAACATCAAAATGACTTTGTTATCAAACAAACTAGGGTCATGACAATTTCCTTGACTAAGTCGGAACTGTTGGATAAAAAACTTTGGTTCTCATGAGCTGGATATCTTATGTTTCCTCATTTCTAAAGATTTTTATTAAAAGCTCATGGCAGCTTCGTACTAGATTTTTGGACAACAACCAAGTTCAGAATCAGTATTATCAATCTTTGGACGACAACCAAGTTTAGAATTGATATCTTTAAAATATTTTATTGATCTTTGGACGACAACCAAGTTCAAAATAAATTTTATCAGTTTGGTTCGATCAAGTGCGAGACTGATCTCATCAACATTTCGTTCGACAACCAAGAACGAAATTCTCAATCTTTTTAAAGTCAAAATCAAAAACTTTCTTTGAATCAATGCGCTGCTCACACATCAATTCAAAGAGGGGCAAATGTAACCACCTGGATTTGGCTGTTGCAACTATGGACCCTATTTTCCCTAAGTGTGATCATACCCTCGATTATGTCCAAACGACCCTATTACTGCTTGGCATAATTCTTCAAATCAATTTAATATCCTAGGTGATTTTATCATTAATTTATATTAACTATTATAGCCATATGGTTCAAATCAATTCAAACCATTTAAATCAAACCAAATTCAAACATGGCTATAGTATTTAATTATAAAGGAATTAAATAAATCCCTAAATCAATTACCCACTTGCAAAATAACCCATTCCCCTAGCCTATTTAATTTAATTAAAATGGCTATAGTCCCCTAATTATTAAAAAACAATTAAATTGTTTAAACAATTAAATTCCTATTTTTGAATGAATTAAATAAGTTTAATTCATTTTATTAATATTCTCATAAACCCTAGCCTAATCTATCTCAACCACTTCTACCCTAGGTTCTAACCCTTCTCAACCCATTCACCCTTGCTAATCTAATCCTAATCCTAATTCTAACCCTAACCCACCTCCTAATGTTGTCACATTCCATTAAGAAATGATTAGCAACTCAACCCACTTGAGAAAGTCCACTTTCTCAAGCATGCCTTTCCTAAGGGACTAACTTTCCAAGTTGAGTCTTACACCCTCCCCATGCTTCTTTAAGGCTTTCATTAATACCGCATTAATGAATATGCCTTAATCCTATGTCTCCTCCATGCCTCATTAATGCTCAAGGCATTAATGGCTCTTACACCACCATTAATGAGTCCCTCAACTCATTAATGAGCTCTCTCTCTCTCTCTCTCTCTCATTCTTCTATAAATAGAAGCCATTTCTTAGAGCAATAAAGCCTTCATCTCATATTGTAAATGTATTGTTATGCTATAAGAATAAACTTAGACTCATATTTCACTTCATAGTTCATGCTTTTGCATTGTTATTATCTCCATTCTTAGAGCTAGAATGCATGTTTTCTCATCATTTAGCTTGTTTTAAACTAAAATCCTTCATGCTAAGTCGTATATGTCACTGATGGTAGCATAATCTGATGGCTATTATGTTACTAATCACACTCTTCTTAGTTAGAAGGCAATAGGTTGATATTAGTTGGTTTTACATGCTTATCTAACCTTTTGGAGCTAATGCAATGATCTATTGAGGTGTTGTGTCTTTCTTATCAGGTAAAAAATATACACACACACACAATCCACAAACAGATGGGCAGATAGAAGTGGTAAACAAATCACTTGGGAATCTACTTAGGTGTTTGACCAAATAGTATGGAGACAAATGGGATGCAGTCTTACCCCAAACAGAATTTGCTTTCAATGACTCAGTCAATAGAAGTATAGGGAAGAGTCCCTTTCAAATTGTGTATGGGAAAAGTCCAAGAGGCATCTTGGAACTCAAAGAGTTACCACAAACCACTCTAGTTAGTGCTCATGGATAAGAGTTTGTAGAGAGTATGAAAGAAATTCATGATTTAGTAAGATTGGCAGTTGAGAAGAGTGCGGACAAGTATAAACAAGCCAAAGAAAAGCATAGAAGAGATGTTCAGTTGCAGGTGGGAGACATGGTGTGGGCATATCTCAAGAAGGAGATATTACCTAAAGGCAAACACACCAAACTACTCATGAAGAAAGTAGGACCCTATTTGGTCTTGAAGAAACATGGGTTGAATGCATATGAGATTGAATTACCCTCACACCTTGGCATCTCTCATATATTCAATATTTTTTATCTAACCCCATATAAAGGTGATGTACATGTAGGTTCTAAAGTATAGATGGAAGAACTTGAAGAAGATATTGCAAGTCTACCCTCTCATGCACCAAAGAGGCTTGAGAAGATTTTGGACACCAAGATCATCAAACAGAAAAGAAAGAATGTTTACAAGAAATATTTGGTCAAATGGAAAGATAGTCCTGAGGAGGAATTTGTATGGATGTATGAGAAAAAATTTCAGAAGCATGGCTCAAGTTTAGAAGACCTCATCTCAAGAGGACATGAGATCAATGCACCTTATGAGTATGGTGTAGGAGCACCCTCAATTTCATCCATGGTACACACATCATTGGACCCAAAAAATTAGGGTTAGGGTTATTATTGGATCTTATATCCAAGGTTCTCAATAAAGTCCTAAAATGTAAGACAAGGGGACACTAAGTGATGCTATAAAATTAGTTGTCCACCTTAGTAAAATTAGAAAATTTGGGTAGAGTAGAATAGAATAGTCTAGGGGACCTAAGGAAGGGTATGAATTCCATTTTAGGCCTTCTAAGATCCCCTATGGAGTAAAAACACTAAACTTTACAATTTTAGTTAGTTTTGACAACTTTTGCAAAAAGTTGTTAAAAGCTGTCAAAGTTGCTAAGTGCAACTTTTGCAAAAAGTTGCAAATTTTGAATCCCAACATTCAAAAGAACCTTTTTCACTTGGAACCACTTGGTAATGATATTTAATGGATGAAAAACCTCTCTCCACAGGGGGAGTGAACAATTTTTAAAGTGTTTGCATCGAAATTAATAAAATCCAAACTATTTTATGTATTTCTAACTAATTTTTAGAGTTGTACGACCCTATACGGATCCCAATGCACCATTGAAGGGGGGAAAATTTGATGTAGTGTCTTATTGGAATGTTACATTTGGTTTTAAGTCTTCAAGTGTAGGGGATCGAGAGATATCCATTTTTTATTTCTCATTGGTCTGTGAAAGGCCCTAACTAGGGTTTTGATACCAAAATCCTCTTTCCTAAAGACTCCACCATTAGAAAATTATGAACCTTTAAGGAGAGTAATGGGGGAGGATTTAACTTAATAATTTTAATGTATTATATCAGGAGGCAGTCAGTGGAGAGAGAGATGATTGAATCTTTGGGACAGGCATCCAAATGTGACTGTCCAGTTTTGAGTTTTTGAGGCACAACTCAGGCCAGGGGTGGAATGAAAGTTTGAATCCTTGGATTTATATGTTTGGTATGATCCTAAAAGTGTACCAATTGGTTTCATAATAAATTGAGTTTATATTCTAGTAGTTTCTTTGTAAAAGTGGCCTATTAGCCCTATTACGCCTAGGAGAGATTCGAGGACAACAAGAGTTATGGGATTGGTCAAGAACCCTAGCTTAGAGGGTGTTGTTTTTATGTGGATTAGAAACTTTTGGGGTGGTTAAAAATTTATATGGTGGAGTTCCAAGTAATTTTCCCTTAGGAATCCATAATTTCTCCTTGTAGCCCTTAGGTGGGATTGGTATCCAAATTTGATCTCAGTAACAACTCAATGGTGGATTTGTGTCTTATTTCATCTAATATGATGATATAAAGTTTATATAACCCTTTTTTCATCCCTATATTACTTGGTTATAATTGTGTCCTATTTTGGCCCTTCTAGGGTGTTGAAGGCTAGTGGAAGATCTAGTCTTGTGAATGTGGGTTTTGGGAACTCTTTAGTAGAGCCCTAGATTGTGTGAGAGTATGGGTTTTTTGGATCCCTAGAGAGTCATCCTTGACATATTTTGGGTCTATGCTCCAATAAGAAGACACATATTTAACGTGGTTCACCCAATCCTGGGCTATATCCACCAAATAGGGAGTCCAATGTTATTATCCAGTAATTACAACCGATTACAACTAGCAATTCCTTACAGATCAATACTACTACAAATGCTACAATACATATTTTCTCTAACTCACCATAATCCTAACACCATTTTTCTTATAGAAAAACTATAACCTTAAAAATAGCTTAACGGGTGAACCTAGGGAAATGGTTGGCAAATCAACCCAAAAAATGCTTGACCGCTCGAATTGCAAAAGACTGTAAATTACTTGCCTTATCAGTCACCAAAGATTAATACCTTTCCTAGAGTTCACTACTCAATTCACCTTGGGCACCCACCCTAAGGAAGTCACATTGACTTACAATTAAAATTAAAAGACTTACTGACTTACAAACACTTTTCAAACTCGAATATGATAATTCATGAATTGTGTAGTAGCATCTCATTATGCCTTAGTCAGTTCATTTTTAGTACAATGAGATCCCTTGTTACAATTATTTCTACCACATCAAAGACAAACAATTTCGCCTTCATTAGATCTACAAAAATGTTTCACTAGCATATACCTGCTTCTGCAATCTAAAAAACACTGGTGCATACACAAGACACATCAAAAAAGCCCTAATTTTCCATATTTATCAAGAACTAGGTCGGTAAAAAAAATCCCTTACCATCCTTTTTTTAGTGCCAAAATAGGCCATCAGGATATTTGTATGCTTTCCAAACATCCCTTAGATCCATTAGTAACATATTTAGATCCTGATCATGACCCAAAAATATTTTACTGATCTCTTATAAGTCATTTTGTAATATTTACTTAATCATGTTGGCTAAGAGCATAAAAAAATAACTTAGATTCATTCAACTTGGTCACCTTGATCAATATAAAATTCAAACTCATCAGGCACATAATCCTAGATCATCCTAAGGCATAATTAAGCTCAAACAATTAAACCAATCTATTGTACCCATCAGATCTACCAACATCTTGTGTAAACATTCAGGAACATTGTCATCCTCCACTAAAATACTTATAAATGCCTTGTGGATCATAATCACAACCCCTTTGAATGGTAGACACATTTATATGTAAAACCAAAGTTCTCATCTACAACACTTCCGCGAAAGCAATCTCTGTAACTTTGTAACACTGGAAATCAACAAAATAACCAGTCTTCATCTATGACATCATAGCTTGATCAAATCATCATGTTAGAAACTAAAATTTAACATGAAGTATGTAGAAAACCTCTAAAAAATCCCATGAGGTGCGCGACTACTCATCTTCAGTAACATTTGTTTCCATTAATATGAACATTTTGTGTTACTGGCAAAACTGCATATTTGTCAATCAAACTTCATAAAAGATATCAAAACCATCTGATCTTCACACTAGACATCCAAGAAACATAGTATACATCAAAAACATCATAGTAGAAATGTTGACATCAATGACAAAATATCCAACTTTCCATCAAGAAAAATAACTAAAAATCATAAAAAGTCATGAAAAAGTACTAAAAGTCATAAAAAGTAAAAAAAATCACCAAAAATCATAAAAAGCCATGAAACATCACTAAAATCATAAAAAGTCCTCAAAAATCCAAAAATTTATAAAACTTCCTGAAGAAAACACAAAACATCAAATGTGTAAAATCCTAAAACTTTGAAAAATTCTTCAAAATTTTTGCAATAAATTTGTACATAATCATTTTTCTTATTTTCAATAAATCATTCCTCTTGTGAAAGATACAAATTGATGTAGGCACAAACTAAAGACTAATAAACAAGGCACTTAAATGAAATCATGTGTTGACAGATGATCCCTTCAACTGAATCAACACTCAGACTAGTTGGGCTTGTCCAATCCTTCATCTGATTAAAGTTTCAAAATAATCAATCAACCTCAACACTATCACTTATTTGTCCTTCAATAAATTATTATTTTATCTTATAAAGGGTTTTGTATGCTCAAAAATAAATGATATTTGTCTTAGATGAGGTAATTCATGCTTGAAACCATACACTATCATGATCATCCTATCCAAATGAAAACAAACACAAAATAATGGAAATAAGATGAGAATGTTGTTGGATTTCTTGGCCCTGTGAGTCTTATCTTTTATTGATTTATCTTTGATCATCTTCCTATGTTACTCAAGTATATCACTGAGTAATGAGAGTGGTTGGGATGGTCCATGATATCTTTGTTATTTGTCTTTTGTTTGTGGGATATTTTCATGAAGCTCTGAGGAAAGTATGTTTTGGGTGTCTGTGATAAGTATGTTCACTTTGTGAATGTCGCACATACCTCGAATATTCACATACTATTTTTTCTTTAGGGTGGATGGGATCATTCCTTATCTGCAACATGCCTATTTTTCACAAAAGGATTTCTTTATCACTCTGGCTTACTGTGACATAATGCAGTACTGCATCCATTTTGCTACATTAAATAAATCTCTTATTATGTAAAATGCACTTATGAAAGCAAGTTTTATCTTTTACTAACACTCTTTCATCTAATTTCCTCTTTCTGCTAACACTTCTTCAGTCAGTCCTTCCAGTCCTCTTTTTCTAATACTCCGATGCACAAAAAAAGAAGTGCATCTACATTCATACATCATTAACCTAGATGCATATTCTAATTGCATATCCATAGCATCTATAAAGAAGAAAATACAAAACAAAATTCATCCATTATAGTGCATGATAAAATATTGCATTCATCACATACACATATATACTGCAAGTAAATAACATGTCATCATACAAGCATCATCATCTGAAAAGTAAAAGAGCATGCATAGGTAAATAAAGATATATATATATATACACACATATCAATCTCATGCATAAGTAAATAACTAGCTGTATCTCATTCATATATATATA
>MU225907.1:596238-631123 GCA_018584345.1 Thuja plicata
AGAGGCTCGGTCCATACTAGTCCCGAAGTGTAGCTTGGAACTCGGTAGCTGTGGTGACTCGGTAGATATATTGTCACTCGGTAACCACTGGTGACTCGGTAGTAACTGACTTCTTGATTATCTTTGAATGATGACTCGGTGACTACCGTCTGCTCGGTAACTATTTTTCTTCTCATATACTCGGTGAATGCCTTACTTCTCGGTTTGAACTGATTAATCGGTGAGCTTTACTGAATGCTCGGTATAGTCTGTGGACTGAGTGATGAGCTCGGTAAGCATTCAAAATCAAATAAGTGTTTTCATTAAGTGCATTCACTGATGCCAAATATATCATTATTCCAACAGCTGGTTCAAAAGCTCATCCAGGAAAGAACCAGTAAGAAAACCCAGAATCCTTGCTCAAATATAACATAGCAAAGAGATTTTGTGACAATACAATATACTCAGGTAGTCATTCAAATACAAAATCACCATCTACAACATCAAGAAAAATTTAGGCTAGTTGGTTCATCTGAACGGTTGTGCTCATCGATTCTGATACAAATTCTTTTTATGTCGGTTGTGCATATAGGTTCAGCTGGTCAGTAATTCTCGTCGGTGTATCCTAGTCGGTAATGGTCGTCGGTATCTCCTGATCGGTAATTCTCGTCAGTTCATCCTGGTTAGTAATGGTCATCAATTTGTCCTAGTCAATAATGGTCAGTGATATTTTTTGGTTGAACTTGTTATCATCTGTACTAGTTGGTTCTAGTAAAAAATTTGATTTAGAAATATTTAGAAAATAAATATTTTAGCTAAATACCCGAACTACAGTATTTGCCACATGGGCACAAAAGTTTAGGACATAGTTGATTGATACAAATCAAAAACTTTTGCACAAATGTAAACTTTTGTCCATTCCTAAGATCTACTTGAAGGGTTGGGCATTTCCTACCCAGAGCCATGGGGCATCTCTTCCTTCTCAACAGAGCCTAAACTAGTTAAGGGATACGACCTCCAACCACTCCCGTGTTCCTGGCTAGCTATCTCCTCCCATCCAGTGTCACCAACTGCTGTACGTAGGGTTTTCTATGTTGTTACATCTACAATTCCATGTTGGTGACCAAAGCTACCATATCGATGAAAATGTATATCTTTATCCATTTCAACTGACAGTTCCCCTTCCTTCCAAATGTTCGATTCTTTTCCATGATGTGATGGCTTCCATTTTGAAGGTCGACTAGGGAGAGCATGTGGTGGAGATGTAGGTTTCGGCAACCCTTGGAGTTCCAGTAGATTTTCAGTAGTCTTTCTCACCCTACTTTCCAACTGCACTCCAAGCACCCTCATAGTAACCTATTGACGAGCTTTTTCTGACCGGGTCTGCCAACAGTCATAAGTTGTCACCGGGTTCCGGGGAAATCGGCCAACTTCTCCTGCAAAGGTTGTCTAGGGAAAATAAATTCTCTGGGCCTTCAAGCACCTAGGTGTTGGGTCACGACGGTGCGGGGCTCGGTTGGGAGGAGTGACTATTTTTGAGGGGGATAGCAGGTTTCTTCAACCCATTACCTCTGGAGATTCAATATAGTAAGGTTTCCCCTAGCATTCTATACTTAGCGAATAAAGTGAAAAAGATCCTGTAGGGTTAGAAACATTTCATCTAACTACAGTCATGCTAAAATATCTGTAACATTAATAATACTCTGATAGACTACACTAAATAATGAAGAAATACATAACCATCAGGTAGCATTTTATTAGTAGCGGGAATAAAGAGGTCGTTAATCTACTTAACATATCAGAGTAGAAGACATAAAGAACATTAAAACATGAAATACCATTAACTCAGAAGTAGGAATGCCAACAACATCATTGCCAATAATTCTTCCTTCTTTATTAATGTTCCTTCCAGTAAGCGCTGGTGCGTGATACAATGGTGGCTCCAGGGGAGCATCCGATTATATAAAACTAGAACAATGGAGCATTGAGCTCTGTAACTTAAAATGAGAAATCGTCTTTCTATTGCTATGGACAATAAAATCATCAATTTTGCTGACACTTGGAAATGGACCGGTTTGGCTAGTTATACACATCTCTTCTAACCCTAACCCTATTTTACATTATGTTTTAATAAAATACAATATCTGGGGGCCGGTACTACCTGCACCACCCTACAAAAGACCTGGAGACATAATAGGTCTGACAAGTCAGAAGAATAAGACAAGAATATACACTAGAAGAATCAGCCTCGAGAAGAGAGCCAGGAAGGAGAAGGAAGAGAGTAGGTCCACCGGGGATCGAGGCTACATGCCTCATAAATGGGAAATGTGATGCCCTGTCTCTAATGTGTCAGGTGTACCTTTAAGCGGTGCCTCGAGAAGACCATACTGTTAGAAACCAATCACTGTTAAGTCGACACCTCCTTGATGTGGCCAACCACCTTTTGACAGCCTTTATAAACTGCTTCTGAAAGTGACCGGTTGGCTTCGGGGAACGGGACACAGATCACTTGAAAGAATACAAAATTTTGGGATCTGGGACTCCGGGATCTAGGAACTTTCGTTCCAAAAAGAATAAAGAATACCCAACACTTGAGTTCTCCCCAGCCTCCGGAGAAAGTTCAAGGTTGCTTATTGTCATTGAAAGCTTGGAGGAGGTGGGATATGCCATCTTCATCTATATCCTTCAGGCTAGCCCTTCTGTGCTTGGCCACTTCAACTTGTTCCCCCAGGTCTGGAACACTTTCTTTTAATTCATCTACCATTCTCATTGCGTCGTGACCACTAAGTATCATGCGGGTTAATTTTTCCATTTGGGCCCCATCTATCCCCTCTGAAGATTGATACTGAGACTTCATCATTTCATCAAAACTCCCCAAAATTGAATCTTTGGGGGTACATGTATCTGTGCTAAGGGGATTAGCCCCGGAAGTCTTCATTACGAAAGACTTGTATAAATTGGAAGAATACTTTACAACATTTACTTTATCCTGCAGAGACCCCACCAGTTGCTTGATTACCTCTAATGTGAGGTCAAGTCTGGAGTGCTGGGTTCTCACAAAATCAAATGATTCATCACCCAGAATTTTGGATTCAAAAATCATATCTTCTCCTAGGGTAAGGAGCTCTTTGAGCTCCACCTTCTATGCCTGGTAATTCTCGGCACCACCCTCCCACATTTCAATAAGAATCTCTGCCTAGTGAATGACCTATCGGGCCATGTATAAATCTGGGAGGGTGGACACTAGGAAACACCAGGTGTTTCCAATCTTTAGGGTGACCCACTCGTCCACTGCCTCAACTTTCTTTTTCATCATTCACAGGGAGTCTATGTCACTCTACAGTAACTCTTCTGAGGTGGAGGCCTCCGGAGGAGCGACATTGATGGGTCGAGCCAACTCAGTAAGCAACCCCATGAGGTTTGCATTCTTTTCCTTTTTAGCTTTGAGCCTCTAGGCCTGTTTCTCATATCGGGCCTCCACTACCCTTGCTACCTCCTTAAGAAATTCTACCTCACCTTTCTTTCCCCTTTTACCTAGTGATACCTCTGCAACATTGTAGTCTCCGGGGTCCATAGTTGCTTCATCGGTGTCTGGGGGAGGTGTTGCCACAATGGAAACTGTTTCTCCGCCTGGCCCAGTTTGAAGAGTATGAAATATCTAAGCTTTCTTGGCCTTCGGTGGGGCCTGGGCTTTTGCCATCATTTTGGCCAGGGAGAGAGGAATCACTGGAGTGGACTGAGCTTTCCTTTTTCTTCTTTCTACCAGCCACTAAAGAGGGAGGGGTGGCCTTCCTGCTAGAATTTGTTCCCTTGATTCTTCCCTAGTGTTTCATGGTTGTTTTTCTTCAATGGTGTGAACCTCATCTGTTTCTCTCCCTGCCTCAACTTCTTCTACAGCAACATTTTCTTCATCGACCTCCATCTCCTCAGCCTTGTCCCCTGTATCTATTTCTTTATCTGGACTCTGGTAGGCTTCCTCAGAGATTTCTTCTTCAAGTTTCTCTTCTTGTTGTTCTTCTTCTTCTGCCAGGGCTTCTTCCTCTATTGGTACTTCTTTTGGCAGTAGGGGAGGTGTCAGGCCAAGATTTAGATTTTGGGACGCTGTGATCACCTGCCCAAAGGTTACTCCCAGGAGTGGCCCTTGGACCATGAGGGATGGGGTTATGGTTGTTCCCAAAGGTTCAGTTCTCCTAGCAGATGCCATTTGTTCACCCTGTTTTTGTTGGTCCACTCCCGGACCTTGCATCACTTGCGCCCCAGAGGCAATCTCTGGGTCTGGCTCCTTTTCTTCTACCTTCTTCTCTTGTACCTGTGCAAGCTCTTGTTCAAAATCTTCTTGCTTTGTAGCCTCTTGTTCTGTCCCCGGGACCTCTGTCTCTCCTTGTGCTTTGTCCCCCTACAAATTTCTGAATTCGTCGGTTGCAAATACATCAAATTCTTCTTGTGGAGGGGGACTGGCTGGGACTTTTGTAGGCTCTATTTCCTTCTTCGGCTTCGGGGAACTGGAATAAAGGATTTCAACTTGTTGGGGTTGGGATGTACCCAACCCTGGCTCTACCTTAGGATTTTTGCTGGGCCTCTTCTTTCTCTGGGTAATCAAAGGTGGCCCTACATCGGCTATGGCTGCCGCTTCCATGGGATCCACCCCCATTGCCTTCACCATTAGGGCTGCTAGCAATAGGGAGGAAGAGGGACGAATTGGTCCGGCCATGAGTGGGGGAGTGGCCAGCCTCATTATTAACTGCTCCCTCATCTTCTAGGAGGCTACCACCGATTTCTTGAGCTACTTCTGTATAGGGACTTCTTGCACAAAAGGGGTCATGTCTATATTTATTCCCTTGTCTGCCCCTTGCGAAGAAGTCTTGGCCCTCGGGGTCAATTTGGGTTACGGTTGTGGGGTTAACTTTGGCGCCGGTCGGGTCACTTGGCGAGTACTCCTGGGGCACACCCTCTTGAAATAGGCATGACTTCACTCGACCACCTCCCGAGTGAAGTCCTCAATCATGGGCACCTTCTAGGTGGCCCAATTCACTGGTGGAAGAGACATTTTATCGATCCACTTAGCCTTGTACAGGGGGTCGATAGTGGGGGCGACATTCAAGAAATCCTCCAGGAACCTCTGGAGTCTCAATAGTTGCATCATTCCAGCCGTCATCCTGACATAATGCCAGCTCTACACCTCCACATCATCTTGGCAATCTTTCCAGAAGTCCTCCATGTGTATTTGATGGGGCTCTGAAGCCCGGGGCAGCGCCGTTGCTATCTTTCCATGCAGATCAAAATTATTCCGCGCTAAATAAAATTCTTGTAAGTTATAGCTTATTAGCTCATTATCTGCCTCTTTTGCGGCGGCCAGACTGCATGTATAATTCCCACAGGTGATTGGGAATGGAATTTTGGGTATCTTTTTGAGGGAAAAGAGGGTATGCACCTCCATCAGTTGCCTGCAATACTCCAAGAGCACGATCTTGTCCCCACAATGTTTGGGCAACAAGTAGGGTTTCTTGGAGAATCCGGCGACCCTAATGTATGTGTGTTTTTGGAATTGAATATAATAATGTCCATAATTTTAGACCAAATTCATCGCCTTTGAGGACAGGCGGTATCCGGCATCCCGGGTGGGTGTAAGCAGGTGATAGTAAATGAACGCGTCATTTACCCGGCAGAAACTAGGGAAGCTGGCCTCCCATTGAATTTGTGGGAAATGGTCCCACGGTGCTTTTTGTCCCGGTCCAATCCCGAGCACGCCATCATTAAGTAGGCCATGGGCTTGGGGCCTCTGTTGCACTAGGGCCCAGAAAACATAAGAACTCATGTAGAACTTCTTCCTCCCATCCAGCTGGAGGAACTGGGAGTCGACGTGATTGGAGATTATTGTCACCCAGATAAAGTATTCTCCC
The DNA here is from genome assembly GCA_018584345.1 of Thuja plicata. Classification (NCBI taxonomy): domain Eukaryota; kingdom Viridiplantae; phylum Streptophyta; class Pinopsida; order Cupressales; family Cupressaceae; genus Thuja; species Thuja plicata. Next base: position 602,118 of record MU225907.1, read on the forward strand.
TTGGTGGTGATGCCGAGGAGGAAATAATACATCCATTTGGCAAACTCCTGGGCGGAGGGTTGCCCAAAGACCCGGGCTAATGCTATTATCCCCATCTGGATGCTCTCCTTGAATTCAGAGCAGGGAATTTCTATCTTCATTCTCTTTGAGTCCCTCTTTGGGGCCTTGAGCCAATGGGTATTCATGTATACCCAGGCAGCATCCTCTAGTTGGGTAAATTGAGCCAAGGCATCGGTCCTTGCAACCACCGTGGCTCTATCAAATTGTGGGATTCCTAGGCTTGCCTGGAATGTGACTCGGTCGAGGGACACCAGTGGAGTGGGGTATCTTGTGGGCTCTGCGGCTGTGAGCATAACGGCCCAAACATAAGAGTTGTAGTTGGCTGCTAGTGTTAAGATAAGCTCTAGAGATTGCATGGAGCATGGGAAGCAAGCTGTCTAGAGGATTCTGGAGTTCCCGATGTTGATTGCTAGTTGATCCCCAGCCTGTCACTGGAAGTGCATTACTTTTACTAAGGCCTGCATCTCCGCTCACATTCTGACTCTGGTGTCGGTTATAAGCTTAACCTTAGACTCAATCTTTGAGCCCGTGATGACATTTTTCTATATGAACTTCATGGTCAGGGGCATTTTCTCCAGGGCCCTTTCCATCTTGGATTTTACGGCCGCCCTGGTGGTCGTTGTGGAAGGAAGTTCTGGACTTCCGGGCGGGGATGATGCGGATGCTTCAGACATGATTAATAAATGAACTTTGGGAACCTGCAAGGAAAAGCAACTATGAGAACACATTTATCAAAATAATTATTCTGGGGTCAGGAGATCCTACCACCGTGATGCTCACTTTCCTGAAAAGTTAGTTTCATGCAAAGATAACCAAAAAGCAAAACACATCATAAACTTAAGATTTTATTAAACATCCAGGTCTAGGGATTTTATCACACTCAGCAAAGGCACAAGATGGATGATGATAGGAGACTCAAAGCCTAGAGAAATGACCATTGGCAAGGACATGTAAAAAGGCCAAGTCATCATGCCCATGTGGGCACCATGTGTGCAGGTATTAAATGAAAGTTATGGCGATGACGGCGGAGCCAACGGTCTAAACATGTGAAAAGTGAAAGCCACTTGGCTGGAATTGATTGTGTGCATGGGACATAAATAAGGTTCTGACAGACTTCATGGAGGAGGGAGAAAACCACCTATTCAAAACCAGCCAAGAGCCAAGTTCCGAACAGGTGGTTTTCTTCTTTGAAGCGAGTTCGTGGGCGGAAAACTAGAAACACAGGTGACTTGACCAGCTTGTCGAGCCACCTGGAAGGATATACATGAAGGCCAAAGGGATATATACAAAGACACAGAAGGATATATAGAGACTATACATAAATATACATATATACACATGAATATAAACATATATACATAAATATACAACACGGAGCAACATCCGCGGGAAAACCAGACAAGGTAGAACAAACTATCTACAGCTATCCACATACTTTACAGATGAACCACCTTTGCATAGAGGGTGGACCACCCTCTAGCAAAGAGCTAACCCACCAATGGGTGGAAGAACCAGAAAATAGAAAACCAGACGAAACAGACGACAAAGAAAACAAGACAAACAAAACCAAACAAAATGGAAGAAAACCAGAGAAGTGGAAAATGGAAACACCAACCTGAGAACGCAGAAGGCGGAGGAAAGGGAAGAGTTACCATGGGAGCTCTGCAATAGCTTTAGTCAAACGATTACTACCACCACCACGAAGCACTCACAATTGCCTGAAAGTGACTGGAAATGCCAAGCGTTAATTATCATAAACTCTCTACAAATGCTCTGCTAATCACTTTGAAATCGCTCTGTTAATCGCTCTGAGCGGTTGAAAGTTTTAATCACGGTAAATGTCAAAATGACAGATAAGTTCTATTTATACCTGTGGTAAAAATGTAATCCTCCTCCTCCCAGCGATCTCCGGACAAGCAAACCTTCGGACTCCAGGCCCGAGGATCCCCCATGATAATGTCCTTAAGAACATCATGGCGAAGAATCCCAGAGTCTGGAATCTGGTTCCAAATGAAGGAAAACCTCTGGGACCGAAGTCCCAAAGAAGAAAACCAAACAAACGAACACCACACCAGGGAAGAAAACCCCGGGGAAAGAAAACAGAAAGGAAGGAAGACAAGGCAAAACCGCAAGCAAAGAAACAAAAGGAAAAAGAAAGAAAAGGGGGACCCAACATTTTACACACAAAATGTAGGGACGGGGATGCAGGGCATAACAAATGGCGACTATCTGGGACAAATGTCTTAGCGCATTTGAGAACTATAGAATCTCTGGTTAGCAAAACTGGAACAAGCCGCTTCCTGAAGTGTCTGATAGGCAAAGAGAAACATACCTGAGAGAATCCAACCATACAGGAATCAGTCCGCAGTCCTTTATCAGTGGTGTCATGTGTGCTTTGGAAAAAAATCAAGCTAATGACCTTTGGGAGGAATAGAGAAGAGGCACTAATTACATCGAACCAGTCATTAATTTGCTCGTTTCCCTGGAGACCGGAGTTCCGTCCCACTTTTCCTCTTTGGTTATTTTGTTCATTTCTAGGTGGGGAAGGTGGTACTTCTTTCACCATTAAGCTCAAGCTTAGCTAAATTTAATGGCGGTACTTCTTTCACCTATCCACCTATACTTAGATTATTCAGAGAGGGGATAAAACTCCAGACCTGGGAAGAATTCCTTAAAGTTTCAGACTTGGGTCAACCAATTAGTACAACCGATCTACCCTCGGTGTGTCCAATTACTTGTTCCTTATATTATTTTTGTTCACTGATTTCTAGATTCTCAGAGAGAACACCCAATGGAGATTCCTCAAAATGTGCCACATCCTGTGAAAAAACCCCGGAGACCGGGCCGGCTCCACCACGCTAAAGACAGATTCTAAAGTTCACCATGCCACAGACATTATACCAAAAGCCAAAGTCATGCGAAGATTCCAATTCCTACAAGACGAAACAAAACACCGGGACCCGGAAAGAAAGCCAAAATGAAAATAAAAACAACAGAAGAGGACTACCCCTAGAGGACAGCTGACAAAACTATTTACAAGGTAGGGTACCTTGCATGAGGTACCCGGAGGAAATATTTACAAGCGGGAGAGTTTACATAAAATACAACTTTGGACAAACTTACCCTACTCAAAGTAGTGTTTGAGAAACTGTCCATTAATGGGCAATGTGACAGATTCTCTGGTCAAGGTGTTGAGGTGATAAGTATTTTCCTTGTAGATTTTTGAGATTAGATATGGTCCGAGCCAGAGCCGTTGGAACTTGGTATGCTTTCCTTTCTTCTCCCGGGCCTTGTCCCACAATAGGACCAGATCTGAGATCTGAAAAGCCTTATATTGGGCTCTTCTTTCAAACCATCATTTTACCACCGCTTGATGACACGTGAAATGTTCAAGGATTGTGTCTCTTTGTTCTTCCATCCATACCAGATTCAAGAGTCAAACCTCCACGATATTGTCCCTATTGCTAAATTCCTACATAAACTGTAAAACTAGGATCTGTAAGTTGACTGGGAATACAGGGTTTTGGCCATAAACCAGATGGAATGGGGATGTTCCCAGGGTAGCCTTGACATGAATGCAATCTTCCCAAAGGGTGAATTTCAACTTTTTATGCCAATCCCAGGGATTTTTTTCTAACAGGTGTTTGATCACTTCAAGTAGATTTTTGTTTGTTGATTCAGCAACGCCGTTTCCCTGGGGATAATAGTTGTTGGAGAACTTCAAAGTGATCCTTTGATTGTAGGTCCATTCAAGTAACTGCACCAAAGAAAATGCCAGACCATTTTCACATACCAAAGCAAAGGGCGTCCCAAACCGTGTGACGATGTTTTCTTCCAGGAACTTGATAACTACGTATGCCGTGTTGTTATTGCAAGGTATAGCTTCAGACCACCGAGTGAAATAATCAGTAGCAGTAAGGATATATCAGTGGTTGGCAGATGAGTTGGGGTTGATTTCCCTGATGAAGTCGAATTCCCATTGGGCAAATGGTCTAGCCTCGTAGACTGGTTGTAAAGGCATAGCTGGGTTACGCTCACGATGCACTGCAGTTTGGCAAGTATGGCATTTCCTTACATGAGTGTAAATGTCCTTGAATATATAGGGCCAATAGTATCTGGCCTGAAGGATTTGATGGGCAGTGGCATCGGCTGAGCCATGCCTGGTTCCAAACTATCTGTGGAATTCATCGATTATTCTTATAGCTTGGTCTCTGTCGATGCACCGAAGGTACACTCCCTCGTAGTTTCTGTGATAAAGCGCAGAGTTTTTGATCATGAAGTGAGCACTTGTCATCCGCAGGGCGTGGTGTTTGTGGGAGGTAATCCCTTTAGGCATTTATGATTTAGTAACAAGTATAACAAATCGGTATACCACGGGTCTTGAGTGATGGACTCCACTGTGTAAGTTTGGCATTCTATGCGGGGAGTCTCTTCTGCCATTGCTCAACTTAGTCCCTAGCCCCAGACTATTTTCATGGGCTGCATTTTTAAGTCATACTCCTGGAGGATGGCCATCCATTTCCCCCATCTTTCACCCAATTCACTCTGCATCAGTAGAGACTTAACAGCCTGGTCTGGAATGATAGCATGTACCTTGCTCTGGAGAATATAATGCCAGAATTTCTTCACAGCGCGAACTAGAGCAAAGGCCTATTTTTCTAGTGATGAATATCAGACCTCGGTGTTCTTGAAAGGGGAGCTCATGAAAGCTATTGGTCACTCTTCCCCTTCAACCTTTTGGGTCAAGACTGCTGCGGCAGAATGCGATGAAGCAAAAGAGTAAATGTAAAACGGAAGGGAATAGTTCAGACTAGCCAAGACAGGTGCTTCCGTTATTGTCTGTTTGATCTAGGTGAACGCCCATTTTGCTTCAGGGCTCCACTCAATCTTAGTATCCTTCTTCATCATCTCGTTGAGTGGTTTGACTATTTCTGCGAACCCTATGATGAACCGTTGCACGAAGTTGATCTTTCCAAAGAAAGACCACATCTCTTTCTTGCTACCAGGCATTAGTAAGTTCAACAATGCCTCAACTCTCTCGGAGTCTATAGATATACCCTTTTTAGAGATGATATGCCCAAGCAACTTCCCCTTGGTGACCCCGAATATGCACTTCTTGGGGTTGAGGGATATTCCATACCGGCGACATCTCTCACAGATCTGAGCGATATGGGCGGCATGGTCACGCCTGTCCCGGGAAAAGATGGTCAGATCATCTATGTAGATGATTATGCACTGATTTACAAGGCCCTCAATTGCAATGTCCATGGCCTTTTGAAATGTAGCCCCTGCATTGATTAGACCAAAGGGCATTCTTCTATATGAAAACATTCCCCACTTGGTGGTAAACGCTATTTTCTCTCTATCCTCATACTTGACCATGACCTAGTTATATCCTGAGTATCCATCCAAGAAGGACATCATCTGGGATCCATTCACTATCTGCAACACCTCATCCAATGAAGAGAGAGGGTGATTATCTTTCTTAGAGGCCTTGTTCAAGTTTCAGAAATCCACGCAAAGGTGGATCTCACCATTCTTCTTTCTCACTGGGACCAGGTTGGCAACCCACGTAATGTGCCAGATTGGGAAGATTATCTGGGCTGATAGCAGTTTTTCTACCTCCTCATGAATCAAGGGCTCTATCAGAGGGCTGACCGATCATTGCTTCTGTCGAAAGGGCTTAGCATCAGGCTTCAGGGGAATAGTATGGGTCATGATGGATGTGTCATACATTTTCAAGTCTTCATAACCCCAAGCAATTACATCAATGTATTCTCAGTGAACTGCAAGAATCCTCTCCTTTTCCTCAGGGGAATAGGAGGTACCAATGTGAATCATCTTTTCCTCACTGAGCTGGTCGATGTTAACCTTTTCAAACTTTCCTCCCTCAGAGGAGTATGACACCTTCTCACGGGCCTGAGGGTCCGAGTCAAAGATTCATTCCAGCGCAACCATCCCCTTCAGGATGGTGTTAGTGGGTAGATCTATGATCCCGTCATCTTCGTCACCCTGCCCAGTATCATCATGGTCTCGTTCCTCCACTTTTTGGTCTTCAAAGACATCAACATTCACCATGAAGGCCAGGATATGCTGATCATCCTCAAAAACCTGAAAGTGGGTGACATTGTCTAGAATGGACGGGATGGGGATCATCTCAACCAAAAATCTCCAGAGTCGTGAGCCGGCCATTGGCTCAAGGGTGCTGGCAGAAACGGTGAGGGCATCCGGGACATAGTTCCGTTGCCGGGGAATGAGGTCAATGCCGAAGGCATCGAAATCTTCAATAAGGCTCCAAGCCCGATTGCGGTATGCGGCCAGCCTTTTATCATGACATGTGTATTGACTCCGGACTTGTTTAACAATCAACTCTAAATCACCCAGAGCCTGGAGGTGGGTGATACCTTTCCTTAATACAAATAAGAGTCCAAGGACCAAAGCCTCGTACTCTATAACATTGTTTGTACAGTTAAACTACAGTCTGTAGGACGCAAGGAAGGACTTCCCTCACGGGTTGATTAGTTCTACCCTAGCCCCGTAGCCTTATTTGGATCGAGACCCATCGAACTTGAGGGTCCATAAGTCATTGTTAGTAATCTGGGGCTGGGGAGGGGGAGTAGTCTTTGAACTATTGTTGGGAGACTTAGGGGGTATCTCCCAGAGTACCAGTGTGAAAGCAAAATTTACCCCCAGAGGTGTTTGGATTTGGGATTCCCGGGGAGATGGCACCAAAGGAGTGCATCCCATAGGTGTACTAGGTCCCGGGGAATCAGTTGTATGTGATTCGTTCTGGAGGGTATCAAGGTGCTAGTTAGCGATCGAAAGACACGGCCCACACTCATGTTCTGAATGTTTCTGGTAGTGTACTCGGCACCAAGTGCCAAATAGGAGTGTGGAAAGGGTTGCTGTGGCACCTTGAGAGTTGACCTCAACTCTCATTTTTTCTTCTAAGTCCTAGGCTCTATGCAGCACTACGGGGTCCTCTCCGGGGATGAAATTGAATGTTAAGATTTCCAATGGTCGGTACACCCCCAGGGAAGTCTCAGATAAAAAGACCTCGTTGACCCTCCCAACCTCGGTGAGGGCCTATTTCATCCAGGGTTCACTTTCAACCTAGATCTTATTTGACTCTCCTTCCCATGGAAGCCATAAATGGGTGAAGTCGGTCGAAAAGTATCCATTCAAGGACTTAGACCAATTTTGACTTAATAACATCCCGTAAGTCTCTGGGATGTCCACCACTTGGATGTCAATGATGCTGGCTATCTTGGGGTCCTAGATAAGCTGTATCCGGACATTCTTCAATTCCCCACCATTTTTATAGCAGTCTTATTCAGCTGGATCACTGCGCCGTTAGATGGGGTGGGATGGAATCTGAGCTTCTGGAAAATGGACAAGGGCATGATATTAGCTGAAGCCCCGGAGTCTACTAAGAAATTGTGTATATTTTTGCCATGGATATTTAGACCTAGTAGGAAGGGAGGATCCTCATTGTTCACCTGGAAGACAGCTGCATTAGCATCTTCGAATGAGACTATCTTGGGCAGGAGACTGACGGCTTCTGGGTTCCCTACGAGCTTCAGAAGAGACTTCTTCTGCTTGGGACAGCTCAAAAAAACCTCCATCAAGGTCATGGAGGTGGTGGTCTATTCTAATGCCTTTGTAATGTTGAATCTTCCTCCCAGGAACTGGTGATTTTCATCGGTGAGATATTTTGCTTGGTTAGAGCTAGGACCTTTTGGAGGGGCGGGTCGATCAGTTGTGTTGTTCCGGGGAGGAGGAGTATCTTTGATAGGGGGTACAGGTGTGTAAACTGGTCCTTTACCAACCTGACTCTGAGTATTATATGGGGCCCGTGGGTTAGTAAAGGCGTTGGCATCGAAGGGCGGGATAGATTTGTCAAAGAATCCCTATAATTCAAATTCTTCTTCATCCTCTCCAAGATTTCCAAAGAAGATGGTGTCACAGGTGAAGGCACTATGGATTGTCTCTTGGATAGGAGGCTCTGGAGGGGTGGCATCATGCGACTGTTGCCTGTCTAGTTGGGAGATCATGATGACCTTCTCCAAGGTGGCACAATTCACCTTGTTGTGTGAGCCTGTATCGTGCAATCGACACCAATTAGTCATGGGCTGGAAGTCTATGACTGGTGTAAAATGTGATGGTCCAGCACCATTTTGGTTGGCATTTTGGTTCAGAGGCGGGCCTTTGGTGTTTGCATTATTACCCCATTGTTGTTGATTGGGCCTAGACCCATTGTTGAAATTCCTTCCTCCGGCATTGTTGTTTCGTTGGCTGGAGAAAATGTTTCCCCTCTGGGAATTTGAATTCTGGGGTGCATAGGACCCTACTTTCAGTTGGCCCATGTCCATAGTTAAGGTGGACAACATTCGCTGGAGGGATTCAACCTCGGCGGTCAACTGGGTGTTGGTGTTGCAATGTGATGGTTGTTGCTGTTGGCTTCCCTAGAAGGCAGCAGTATTAGCCGGAGTCGAGGGCAGCAATCCTCCAGTCATGGACAACTGAAAGAAGGGCACTCCGAACGGTTGTGTCTGTGGTTGTTGCACCTATTGTGGCTGATTCCAAGTGAAAACTTCCAGACCTGGCATCGTCTGGGTCTAAGTTGGGTAAACATACCGTGCCTGGTGGTCTATCAAGGGTGGCGGAGGACTCATCGCCATCGAGGGGGTGCCCATTGTTAGATTGGGGTTGTATCCCTCGGCATATGTAGTTCTGTCGGGGATCATGTTGAAGGGCGTGCTCTACCCAATCCTGCCCGGGGATTTGTTGAGACCATGAGATATCTCTAAGGCTAGGTTATAGACTTTTTCCAAGGTGTCCCGGTCACCTGCGGCAGTTGTTCTCTAAAGGAGAGTTGCAACGAAAGGGTCCATTGCGGTAAGATAGGTCTATATGGTTACTTCTGGGGATGGAATAAAAGGGCCTGTGCACCGCTTTAAGGCGCGCTGGAACCTATGGTTGAATGCTATAAGAGGTTCATTGGGTTCCTTCCTGATGGAGATGATTTGGCTGTGGGACCAAGCTGGGTCCACATGCACGTGAAAGGCAGCCAGGAAGGAATCCTCCATGTCCTGCCAAGTGTTTATAGAGTTGGCAGGCAGGTTAAGGTACCAGTTTAACTCACCTTGCCCTAAAGACAAGGGAAACATATGAGTCACAACATCCTCATGTTGGATTCGGTGTCGATTTATGGCATCTTTGTATGCCTGTAAGTGTTCTTCTACGGTCCGTGAGCCTAGGTGCTCATATCATGGGCAAATATTCTCTGAGTGAGAAGGTAAATCTTTGGTTGTGCCCAAAAAAGTGCCCATTGGGGACCCAGTGTTTTTGAAGTACACAGCCATTGGGGGAACTATATGTTGGGTAGTATGGGCACTAGTTCCCGGGGTTGCCTGAGAAGTTTGGGTATTCTAAGGTATGCTAGATCCCAAGACAATAGCGGCTGGTATGACTTTCAAGGTCCTCTGTCAAGTAGGAGGCTCGAGTTCAACAAACATTCTGGGGTTTGGGGCAGACCTAAGGACTCTTTCAAATTTCATTGGGGAGAAAGACCCAATCCCACTGAAGGCTTGATGACTAAAACTATAACTTGGGGAACCCTCAGCGGGTGTAAAATTAGAATCTCTGGAAGGGGACAGGTTCATGCCCTCCTTCTAACGCCAGTTTCTGTTGACGGGGTTTTGCTGATCAGGTCCGCCAACAGTCATAAGTTGTCACCGGGTTCCGGGGAAACCGGCCAACTTTGCCTGCAAAGGTTGTCCGGGGAAAATAAATTCTCTGGGCCTTCAAGCACCTGGGTGTCGGGTCACGATGGTGTAGGGCTTGGTTGGGAGGAGTGACTATTTTCGAGGGGGATAGCTGATATCTTCAACCCATTACCTCCGGAGATTCAATATAGTAAGGTTTCCCCTAGCATTCTATACTTAGCGAATAAAGTGAAAAAAATCCTGCAGGGTTAGAAACGTTTCATCTAACTACAGTCATGCTGAAATGTTTGGAACATCAATAATACTCTGATAGACTACACTAAATACTGAAGAAATACATAACCATCAGCTAGCATTTTATCAGTAGCGGGAATAAAGAGGTCGTTAATCTACTTTAACATATTAGAGTAGAAGACATAAAGAACATTAAAATATGAAATACCATTAACTCAGAAGCAGGAATGCCAACAACGTCATTGCCAAGAATTATTCCTTCTTTATTAATGTTCCTTCCAGCAAGCACTGGTGCATGATACAATGGTGGCTCCAGGGGAGCATCTGACTATATAAAACCAGAACAATGGAGCATTGAGCTCTGCAACTTAAAATGAGAAATCGCCTTTCTATTATTATGGACAACAAAATCATCAATTTTGCCAACACTTGGAAATGGGCCGGTTTGGCTAGTTATACACATCTCTTCTAACCCTAACCCTATTTTACATCATGTTTTAATAAAATATAATATCTGGGGGCCGGTACTACCTGCATCACCCTACAAAAGACCTGGAGACAAAATAGGTCTGACAAGTCAGAAGAATAAGAAAATAATATACAGTGGAAGAATCAGCCTCGAGAAGAGAGCTAGGAAGGAGAAAGAAGAGAGTAGGTCCCCTAGGGATCGAGGCTACATGCCTCATAAATGGGAAATGTGGTGCCTTGTCTCCAATGTGTCAAGTGTACCTTTGAGCGGCACCTTGAGAAGACTATCATATCAGAAACCAATCGCTGTTAAGCCGACGCCTCTTTGATGTGGCCAACCACCTTCTGATAGCCTTTATTAACCGCTTCTAAAAGTGACCGATCGGCCTCGGGGACCGGGACACGGATCACTTGAAAGAATACAAAATTTTGGGATCCAGGACTCCGGGATCCAGGAACTTTCATTCCAAAAAGAATAAAAAATACCCAACACTTGAGTTCTCCCCGGCCTTCGAAGAAAGCTCAAGGTTTCTTATTGTCATTGAAAGCCTAGAGGAGGCGGGATATTCCATCTTCATCTATATCCTTCAGGCTTTCCCTTCTTTGCTTGGCCACTTCAACTTGCTCCCCCAGGTCCGGAACACTTTCTTTGAATTCATGTGCCATTCTCGCTGTGTCGTGACCACTAAGTATCATGCGGGTTAATTTTGTCATTTAGGCCCCATCTATCCCCTCTGGAGATTGATACTGAGACTTCATCATTTCATCAAAACTTCCCAAAACTAAATCTTTGGGGGTACATGTATCTGTGCTAAGGGGATCAGCCCCAGAAGTCTTCATTACGAAAGACTTGTATAAATTGGAAGAATACATTACAGCATTTACTTTATCCTATAAAGACCCCGCCAGTTGCTTGATTACCTCCAATGTGAGGTCAAGTCTAGAGTGCTCGGTTCTCACAAAATCAAATGATTCATCACCCAGAATTCTGGATTCAAAAATCATATCTTCTCCCAGGGTAAGGAGCTCTTCGAGCTCCACCTTCCATGCCTAGTAATTCTCGGCATCACCCTCCCACAGTTCAATAAGAATCTTTGCCTGGTGAATGACCTATCAGGCCATGTATAAATCTGGGAGGGTGGACACCAGGAAACACTGGGTGTTTGCAATCTGCAGGGCGACCCACTCGTCCACTGCCTGGGCTTTCTTTTTCATCATTCGCAGGGAGTCTATGTCACACTACGATAACTCTTCTGAGGTGGAGGCCTCCGGAGGAGCGACATTGATGGGTCGAACCATCTCAGTAAGCAACCCCATAAGGTTTGCATTCTTTTCCTTTTCAACTTTGAGCCGCTGGGCCTCTTTCTCGTATCAGGCCTCCACTGCCCTTGCTGCCTCCTTAAGCAAGTCTACCTCACCTTGATTTCCCCTTTTACCTAGTGATACCTCTGCAACATTGTAGTCTCTAGGGTCCGCAGTTGCTTCATCAGCGTCTGGGGGAGGTGTTGCCACAATGACAACTATTTCTCTACCCGGCCCAATTTGAAGAGTATGAACTGTCTGAGATTTCTTGGCCTTCGGCGGGGCCTGGGCTTGGGCCATCATTTCAGCCAGGGAGAGAGGAATCACTGGAGCAGACTGAGCTTTCCTTTTTCTTCTTTCTACCAGCCACTGAGGAGGGAGGGGTGGCCTTCTTGCTAGAATTTGTTCCCTTGATTCTTCCCCTGTGTTTTGTGGTTGTTGTTCTTCAGTTTTGTGAACCTCATCTGTTCCTCTCCCTACCTCAACTTCTTCTGCAGCATTATTTTCTTCATTGACCTCCATCTCCTCAGCCTTGTCCCCTGTATCTATTTCTTTATCTGGACTCTGGTAGGCTTCCTCAGGGATTTCTTCTTCAAGCTGCTCTACTTGTTGTTGTTCTTCTTCTGCCAGGGCTTCTTCCTCTATTGGCACTTCTTTTGGCAGTAGGGGAGGTGTCGGGCTGAGATTTAGAGTTTGGGCTGCTATGATCACCTGCCCAAAGGTTACTCCTAGGAGTGGACCTTGGACCGTGGTGGCTGGGGTTACGATTGTTCCTGAAGGTTCGGTTCCCCCAGTAGATGCCATTTGTTCACCCTATTTTTTTTGGTCCACTCCTGGACCTTGCATCACTTGCGCCCCGGAGGCAATCTCCAGGTCTAGCTCCTTTTCTTCTACCTGCTTCTCTTGTACCTGTGCAAGCTCTTGTTCAAAATTGGTTTTCTCTGCAGCCTCTTGTTCTATCCCCGGGACCTCTGTCTCTCCTTGTGCTTTGTCCCCCTGCAAATTTCTGAACTCATCAGTTGCAAATACATCAAATTCTTCTTGCGGAGGGGGACTGGCTGGGAATTCTGCAGGCTCCGTTTCCTTCTCTAGCTCCGGGGAACTGGAAGAAAGGATTTCAACTTGTTGGGGTTGGGACATACCCAACCCCGGCTCTGCCTTAGGCTTTTTGCTGGGCTTCTTCTTTCTCTGGGTAATCAAAGGTGGCCCCACATCAGCTATTGCTACCACATCCATGGGATCCACCCCCATTGCCTTCACCATTAGGGTTGCCAGCGACAGGGAGGAAGAGGGACGAATTGGTCCGGCCATGAGTGGGGGAGTGGCCAGCCTCGTTATTAACTACTCCCTCATCTGCTGGGAGGCTGCCACTGATTGCTTGATCTACTCCTGTATAGGGACTTCTTGCATAGAAGGGGTCATGTCTATCTTTTTTTCCTTGTCTGCCCCCTGCGAAGAAGTCCTGGCCCCCAGGGTCAATTTGGGTCCCAGCTGTGGGGTTAACTTTGGCGTCGGTCAGGTCACTTGGCAAGTACTCCCAGGGTACACCCTCTTGAAATAGGCGTTACTTCACTCAACCACCTCCTGAGTGAAGTACTCAATCATGGGCCCCTCCTGGGTGACCCAATTCACTGGTGGAAGAGCCATTTTATCAATCCCCTTAGCCTTGTACTGGGGGTCGATAGTGGGGGCGGCATCTGAGAAATCCTCTAAGAACCTCTGGAGTATCAACAGTTGCATCATTCCAGCCATCATCCTGACATAATGCCAGCTCCACACCTCCACATCATCTTGGAAATATGCCCAGAAGTCCTCCATGTGTATTTGATGGGGCTCTGAAGTTCAGGGCAGCGCCGTTTCTATCTTTCCACGCGGATCAAAATTCTTCCACGCTAAATAAAATTCCTGTAAGTTATAGCTTTTTAGCTCATTATCTGCCTCCTTTGCGGTGGCCAGACTGCATGTATAATTCCCACAGGTGATTGGGAATGGAATGTTGGGTATCTTTTTGAGGGAAAAGAGGGTATGCACCTCCATCAGCTGTCTGCAATACTCCAAGAGCACGATCTTGTCCCCACAATATTTGGGCAACAAGTAGGGTTTCCCAGAGAAGCTGGCGACCCTAATGTATGTGTACTATTGGAATTGAATATAATAATGTCCATAATTTTGGATCAAATTCATCACCTCTGAGGATAGGCGGTATCCAGCATCCCGGGTGGGTGTAAGCAGGTGATAGTAAATGAATGGGTCGTTTACCTAACAGAAATTGGGGAAGCTGGCCTCCCATTGAATTTGAGGAAAATGGTCCAATGGTGCTTTTTGTCCTAGGCCAATCCCAAGCACGCCGTCAATAAGTAGGCCGTGGGCATGGGGCCTTTGTTGCGCTAGGGACCAGAAAACATAAGAACTCATGTAGAACTTCTTCCTCCCATCTAGCTGGAGGAACTGGGAGTCGACGTGATTGGAGATTATTGTCACCCAGTCGAAGTATTCTCCCTTGGTGGCGATGTCAAGGAGGAAATAGTACATCCATTTGGAAAACTCCTCAGTGGAGGGTTTCCCAAAGACCCAGGCTAATGCTATTATCCCCATCTAGATTCTCTCCTTGAATTCAGAGCGGGGAATTTCTATCTTCATTCTCTTTGGGTCCCTCTTTGGGGCCTTGAGCCAATGGGTATTCATGTATACCTGAGCGGCATCCTCCAACTAGGTAAATTGATCCAAGGCATCGGTCCTTGTAACCACTGTGGCTCTATCAAATTATGGGATTCCCAGACTTGCCTGAAATGTGACTGGGTCAAGGGACACCAGTGGAGTGGGGTATTCTGTGGGCTCCTTCGGCCATGAGCATAACGGCCTAAACAGAAGAGTTGTAGTTGGCTGCTAGTTTTAAGAAAAGCTCCAGAGATTTCACAGAGCATAGGAAGCAAGCTTCCCGAAGGATTCCAGAGTTCCTGACGTTGATTGCTAGTTGATCCCCAGCCTGTTGCTAGATGTGCATTACTTTTACCAAGGCCTGCATCTCCGCCCACGTTCCGACGCTGGTGTTGGTTATAAGCATAACCTTGGACTCAATCTTTGAGCCCGTGATGACATTGTTCTATACAAACTTCATGGTCAGGGGCAGTTTCTCCAGGGTCCTTTCCATCTTGGATTTTACGGCCCCCCTGGTGGTCATTGTGGAAGGAAGTTCTGGACTTCCGGGCGGGGATGATGCGGATGCTTCAGACATGATTGATAAATGAACTCTGGGAACCTGTAAGGCAGAGTGACCGTTAGAACACATTTATAAAAATAATTATTCTGGGGTCTGGAGATCCTACCACCGTGATGCTCACTTTCCTGAAAAGTTAGTTTCATGCAAAGATAACTGAAAAGAAAAACACATCGTAAACTTAAGATTTTATTAAACATCTAGGTCTGGGGATTTTATCACACTCAGCAAAGGCACAGGATGGACGATGGTAGGAGACCCAAAGCTTGGAGAAATGACCATTGGCAAGGATGTGTAAAAAGGCCAAGTCATCATGCCCACGTGGGCACCTTGTGCGTAGGTATTAAATGAAAGTTATGGCGATGACGGTGGAGCCAAGGGTTCGAACGTGCAAAAATTGGAAGCCACTTGGCTGGAATTGATTGTGTGCATGGGACATAAATACGGCTCTGACAGACTTCATGGAGGAGGGATAAAACCGCCTGTTTGAAACCAGCCGAGAACCGAGTTTTGAACAGGTGGTTTTCTATTCTGAAGCGAGTTCGTGGGCGGAAAACCAGAAACACAGGTGACTCGACCAGCTTGTCGAGCCACCTGGAAGGATATACATGAAGGCCAAAGGGATATATACAAAGACACGGAAGGATATATAGAGACTATACATAAATATACACATATACACATGAATATAAAAATATATACATAAATATACAACACAGAGCAACGTTCACAGGAAAACTAGACAAGGAAGAACAAACTATCTACAGCTATCCACATACTTTACATACGAACCACCTCTGCACAAAGGATGGACCACCCTCTAGCAGAGAGCCGACCCACCAACGGGTGGCAGAACCAGAAAATAGAAAACCAGATGAAACAGACGACAAAGCAAACAAGACAAACAAAACCAAACAAAACAAAAGAAAACTAGAGAGGTGGAAAATGGAAACACCAACCTGAGGACGCAGAAGGTGGAGGAAAGGGAAGAGTTACCATGGGAGCTCTGCAACAGCTTTAGTTGTCAAATGATTACTACCACCACCACAAAGCACTCGCTATTGCCTGAAAGTGACTGGAAATGCCAAGCGTTAATTATCATAAACTCTCTGCAAATGCTTTGCTAATCACTTTAAAATCGCTCTGTTAATCGCTCTGAGTGCTTGAAAGTTTTAATAGCGATAAATGTGAAAATGACAGATAAGTTCTATTTATACCCACGGTAAAAAGGTAATCCTCCTCCTCCCGGCGATCTCCTTACAAGCAAACCTCCGGACTCTGGGCCTGAGGATCCCCCACAATAATGTCCTTAAGAACATCATGGCAGAGAATCCCAGAGTCCAGAATCTGGTTCCCAACGAAGGACAACCTTTGGGACCAGAGTCCTGGAGAAGAAAACCAAACAAATGAACACCACACCGGGGAAGAAAACCCCGAGGAAAGAAAATAGAAAGGAAGGAGAGACAAGGCAAAACCGCAAGCAAAGAAACAAAAGGAAAAAGAAAGAAAAGGGGGACCCAACATTTTGCACACAAAATGTAGGGACGGGGATGCAGGGCATAACATAACCTTGAGAACATTTTTTAGATATTTAGCATTCTGACTGTCAAGTGTATGTTTTACCCCATCGTATGTTGTTAGAAAATAATGGAATTACAATAATTGATGACGTGAAAATAAGCCCCCCACAAGAGCTTGGCCACTCCATAGGTCATAGTGTTGCATGGCAATTTTCAGATTATGACCAATCCAAAATTGCTTTTGAACGACTTTAAATGCCATAATTTCAATTAAGTGCATAGACTGTATCAAATCCATTGCATTGGAGAGAAATATTGATACTAATTGAGAAGGGTAAAGGAATTTCTTTGAAGTGGGGATTAGGTGTTCATCCCCAATTACCTATTTTATCTCCTGTTTGATGAAGGCCAGTTGTACAATGAACATACTCTCAAGGACAGTCACTAATAGTTGCAGGCAAAACCTCTTCATCAACCCTCAATGCTAACCAGATCTTGAATTTCTTCAGCAACACCTCCTTGTGAACCTTGGAGCATGAATCACATCACACACATACTTCAGATAAAGCCGCCATTTCATATTTGTGCTATTCCACCGTGTAATGGGTTTTCTATAAATAGACAGACCTCAACTTTTAACGGATTCCAAAACTATTCAATTCAATCAATTCTGTACTCTGTGTCATTCAATGCAGTATCTCCCAGTTGAGCTAGCTTGCACGTGTGAATTAAGTTGATCCATGTGTTTAACAAGTGATTTATGATCTTTGATTATCCTTGTTAAAATGCATTCCTGTACGTAGACCTCCATGCATCCCTATGGTATAATGGTGGATTCATTTACGATTATTCAATTACCTTGAAATTGCATTAATGTACAGAGTCATAAGATTCTAAATAGGCAATTAATTTTAGCTACTGTGAAGTGTTTTGTCTTCGTTAATCAGCATTCAGAGGTCATCATTCACTGCAATGAGCTTGATTGAGTTTATTGATGATGTCGTGAGCCCATCACACCCAAGATTTGCCAACATGTCTGGGACTTTGTTACCTTTGCGGAGTGTGTGGAAAAAGTAAACCTCTTGCAATGTGTTTACCAGATGCCAAATTTGTTTAAGTATGTAGGTGAGTTTCTAGGAAGAAGATTGTCTTATAATACAAGCATTAATTATGATCGGGGAGTCACCTTTGACATGCAACCGATCAAATCATCCTTGTTTAGCAAGAATTAAACCCGACAGAAGGGCATGTGTTTTACCTAGGTTGTGTGTGCCTATCGGTAAGGGTGAAGTAGTTAGTGCTAAAACTACCCCTTGTGAATTTTGAATGCAAGCCCCCAAACCCGAGTTGCCCAGATTTCCTTGAGACACCCCATCAAAGTTTAAGTTGAGGATCCCATTTGGGGGAGGTATCCATTTAACCTCTGATCTATCAATTTTTATTGTGTTCTGCTTTGCAATTGCACATCAAAATGGAATGAAGAGGCATTTCCAAGTACACATAATGATGGTATCCCATTGAGTAACAGTTGGATTAAATTTGAACTTGCTGAGTGAAGCGTTGACCACCTTTGAAATAGCTTTGTCAATGCCATCAAGAATTGTTTCGATTGGAGAGGAGACCTTCCTGAAGATACGTTTATTTCTTTCCCACTATATGGCCCATACTACTGAGGCAAGTGTGCATTTCCAAATGCTACAAAATAATGATTTTGAATATAGGTCTGGCCAAGCTTGGAAGAGGTCCCAAATTTTGTTTGGAAGGGGAGTGCAAAAATTCTATTTTCTTAGCACATACATCCAACAACTTTGTGCAAATGGACATGTCATAAATAAATGATCCACTATTTCATTGGGTCCATCACACAACAAGCACTTAAATGGGGGAGCTATTCTAAATTTATCTATCCTTTCACTAGTCAGAACTCTATGCTTAATTGAATAGTTAAGCAAGCCAGACAAAATAGCCCACTTTTGGTAAAACACTGTGGTTCCAGCAAAAGGAGTTTTCTTGTGAGGGAGTCTTATCTATTCCTATTTGTTGCAGGAGTTTATATCCCTCGTTAATTGAATAGTTACCATCTAATGTTGGAGCCCAAATTAATTTTTCCTCAAGTGTAGAAAGATAGACATTTCTAGTGGATAGAATATTTCTAAGTGTTTTTGTATCCCTGTCACTGAGTGTTAAATCCTCTGGATCCTTCCAAATGAATTTTCCTAAAAATCTTCTCACTGCTAAAATATAGTGACTTAAGTGAATACCCCAATTCTATTCTGTAGCCTCTTTGATATCCGCAATATTTGGGGAAGTGCACAAAGGAGGTTTTCCACTCCATGAGTCTCTCTAGAATTTTACACTACACCCATTATTAACTTCCCAAGTGACATACTTCACAACAATGTTTCTTGAGGCAAACATGAAGTCCCAAATGGCTGATCCTTTAGGAGTGTCCTGAATTGATATAATTCATGATGGCTCATTATTATCCAGATATTTTTGTTGCATAATCTGACACCATTTGTTGAGAGGCTTTGAGTACTTTTGCCAAATTAGTTTTCCACCAAAGGCCTCGTTCCTTTTTTCCAAGTCATGCACCCATGCACCTCCTAATTCTGGTATATGTGACATATCTTGTAAAGATATAAGAGGAATTTTATTTTCTTGTTTCATATTTGCAGTCCATAAATTTTTTCTAATTAGGGTTTGTATCTTGTGAAGAATGGACAAAGGAGCTTTCAGGACTGCTAAGTAGTAATTTGGAATTGTTGATAAAACTAACTTGATAAGGAGGATTCTGCCTGACAGCGATAACCATCTGGCTTTCCATGCCAAAATTCTTCCCTTTATGTGTTCCAGGACCGAAGACCAATAGTTTTTTTTGTTTGAGCCCATAAATAAGGGGATGCCAAGGTACATGGATGGTAAAAAGTCCTCTCTGAATCCAAGAATCTGAACAATTATGTCTGAGATTACTTTGTTGGTGTTAAACAAGTAGATCTTGGATTTTTGAGCATTAATACTTTGTCCTAACACTTCAGAGTATAATTGGAGAGTATATTTTATTTGTCTAGCCTCGTGTACATTTGAGGTTCCAAATAGAAGAGTGTCATCAACAAACAATGAGTGTGTAATGGAGATATTAGTGCCACCGATATGTGCCCCATTCCAAGACCCAGCTAAATTCTTTTTCTTAATAATTCTATTGAAGGCCTCTGCCATGATGATGAAGAGCACTGGAGAAATG
Source organism: Thuja plicata (assembly GCA_018584345.1). Taxonomy (NCBI): domain Eukaryota; kingdom Viridiplantae; phylum Streptophyta; class Pinopsida; order Cupressales; family Cupressaceae; genus Thuja; species Thuja plicata. Next base: position 621,891 of record MU225907.1, read on the forward strand.
GGGTCTCCTTGCCTTACTCCTTGTGTAGAGGAGAAAAATCCTATAGGTTTACCATTAATGATTATAGAGAACCATGCCCCCGAAATGCATGCACTAATCCATTTACACCATCCCTTGGAGAAGCCCATTTTCTACAAAACCTTGAATAAGAAGGCCCAAAAAACTCTGTCATAGGCTTTCATCATATCTAGTTTGATAAAAAAATTGGAGGAGTGATTCATTTTAATTGAATGAAGAACCTCGTGAGCCACCAAGGCTCCCTCCATAGTTTCTTTTCCCAGCACGAATCCACCTTGTTCAGATGAGATGATAGTTGGGATAAGATGATGCAGTCTTAAATAAATAGCCTTTGTAATGATCTTATAGGTAATGTTGCAAAGAGATATTGGTTGGTAATCTACAGATGTCTTTGGATCTTTGATTTTTGGGATGATAGTGATATTGGTAAAATTAAAATACTTGAGCATACACTTGTGTTTCCTAGATTCTTCCACGACTACTAGTAAGTCCCAGCAAATGACTTCCCAACAGCACTGGAAGAAAAGAGCTGTGAACCCATCAGGTCCTTGTGCTTTATCCGGAGGAAAGGAGAAAACAACTTTATGGAGCTCTTGGATAGTAAAGGGAGCCATAAGAATGTCATTCTCAAGTGGGGACACCATTAAGGGGATATCATCAAGAATCTCATTCAGTTGCTCTTCCGAAGGGGAAGGGGTTGTAGCTGGGGATAATAGGTTCTTGAAGAAATTAACCCCTTCATCTCAAATATCTTAGTCATTTGAGATAATATTTCTTGAGGTCACTCCCTTTATTTCGAAAATTGTCTTTGTTGCACTTCTTTGTGTGGCTGAGGCATGGATATTTTTTGTATTTTTATCCCCTTCAAGTAGCCATAGTTCCCTGGATTTTTGCCTCCAGTATTCCTCTTCTCTGTTACATATCTCATTCCAATCCTGTTGAAGATCTTTTTTTTTTTTGATAGGAGTCATTATTCAAACCATTTTGGATGATGATATGGCTATAAATGTCAGACAGTTGTTGTTTAACTTCTTCTTTTTGGTGGAATATATTCTTGAAGACCTGCTCATTCCACTGTTTAATTTTTTTCTTGATGTGTTTCAACTTCATTGCAGACTGATGCATTTTGGATCCATTAATAAATGGGGAACTTACCCACCATTGGTTCAAGAGAGGGAGAAAGTGCGGGTGTTAAAGCCACATTCTTTCAAACTTGAAAGATGATTGGTGCCTCTTATCATTATTGCCTGAGTTGTTGATGACAAGTGAAATGGGAAAGTGATCAGAGCCAGGTAGTGCCAATATTTCCAAATGAAATTGAACATTCTAAAGTTTCCACTCTTGTGATAGTAAGAACCTGTCTAGCCTAACAACAATCTATGCAAACCCTACTCTCTTGTTGGTCCATGTGAAAGAACCTTGGGTGGGATGAATATCCATGAGATTGTTATTGTCAACAAAGTGAGAGAAGTCCTGGATAGTTTTGATAGGTTGAATAATGCATCCTATTTTTTTTGACTGATCAAGAATTGCATTAAAATCTCCCCCAAGAATGACATTCTACATGTCTTGGCTCTAAATCAACCTAGTGAGAACATCCCAACGTCTCAATTTATCCTGTGTTGAAGGACCATAAACATTAATTAAGATAAAATTAGTATCAAACTCTATCATCTCGAGGAGCTGCCAATTATGATCCTACAGAATAAGTTGACCTTAAATCTTTTAAGGGTTCCATAGCACTGCCATTCCTCCTGAAGCTCCCAAACCTTGGGAGTGCAAGGAAATCCAAGAAGGCCATTTAGCTATTGTGTTTTCATAATTATCTTGGGAAAGTTTTGTTTCTAGTAATAAGATGATGTCTGCTTTCATAGAATCAATGGTCGATTTGATCCTATGTCTTTTGTCAGAGGAATTGAGGCCTCTGACCTTCCATGAGTTGATCTTCATTACTAACAAGGAGAACCTTGTTTCCTCCGTGTCACATGTTTGGTAACAACAAAGTTGTCATTTAGGGTAGACTAGATACCTACAGCAATTTCCAGTTTGGTCTTCATTCCTTTAGATCGACCTCTTGTCTTAGGGGTTTTTGGTGTTTGAGTGCATTTTGAAGGTGATTGTTCAATTGATAGATATTGCTTGTGGTTAAATAATGTCACTTGATCAGTGACCTCTGTACTATGAGTACCCTTACTCTGGCTAGGGGTGTCTAGCTCAGCTTGTGAAAGCAACTTGTCCTTACCCAAACCATCTGTCATAACCTGAGCCTGCTAAATAATACAATTTTCAACCACTAGATCAAATTCAGAAGATCCCTCCAAGAACAAAAAGTTTGGATTATTATGATCTTCAGCTACAATCACTGAGTGTTCTAGAAAATCTAAAGTATTGATATGCTCTTGAGACTAAGGCGCATCCATTAAATCATCTGCAATATCCTTCTTATCAAGTACTATAACCTATAGGTTGTTTGGTTCATGGCACACTTGGAGCCCCAATTGCAAAGATGACAATTTTTTAATTGCATCATGTTCCTCTAGAGTTACTCCAGTTGCCCCTGTTTTGTGAAATATCAGATTGGACACTAATTCTACAATGATTTGGTCCATGTGTTTTGTAATCTTATAATTTTGCTGTAGGCTTTCAGTATTTAATTTTTTAGGTTTCCATTCAGAGTGAGGGGCATTCGTACTCAAATGGGCCAGCATACTATCTTTCTCCAGACCCTCAATGCAGAGAATAGGCCAAGAATCTCTCCATTGCGAGCAAATTGATAAATACAAAAAGAAATGCCGAAGTAGAACAGAGAACCTTGCTGTTGAAATCTATGCCTTGGAAAAGGAAGTATTGCTGGTGCATCCTTGAGTTTACATTGTTGGCTTGGGTTGAAGATGGCATGGATGTATTGCTTGCAAATTTTTATGGGTACATTCCAAAGGATCAGAAGTATGATCTGAGCATACTCTGATTTCTGATGGATAGTCCTTCTGACAATCTGAGGTGAAGTGTCCAAGTTTACTTTGATATTTTTGAACAAGCTCTGGTTGTTGGATGATGATCTATTGTACCCAATCTCCCCATTTATATTTGATAGAAATTTGAATAATAAAAACTTTATGGCTATCAATTAAAATACAGACTCGAGCTTCTTGATTAGGGGCTTCAAATGGAATGAGGTCATGGCTAATGAAGATACCCATAGTGTTAGCAATTAGTTCAACAGTCTTGAGATCTCTATATTCCAGTAGAAGTAAAGGCAAAGATATCCAATGGGGGAAGAAGTGGGCAAGTGAAGGATCGGGTTTAAAATTGGGGATCCACACCATAGTAAAGAGGTCTGATCCTTTACAAAACCATCTCTTATGCTTATGAGCCAAATCTCTATCAGCTTTGGAATGAAAGATGAGCAAAAAATATTTTGATATTGGATCCAAATAGAATACATCTTTTAAGCCCGAAAGCATTTGCATAGCCCATTCTTGGATTATAGAAAATGATAGATTGTTTGAAGAAAGCTTACCTATGAGAGCTGAATGTCGAAGTGTGCCAATGTGTTCCTGCAACATCTTATCCAGAAGAGTGATTGAAGCCATATTAGAGACTAGATTGGCATTAACATGAGGATCTTTCTTTTTCTAGACTTGATTGGGTTTATTTGGAATGAAGGGGGCTTGAGCAGAGCAGTCACCCATAGGGGGCGGGGGAATGTGTCCTTTGAACTTATCCTACTTGCTCTTACTGGGTTCTTCATGTCCATGTTTTAGTGATACAGGGGGGGTGCCTTCGCAAATATCAAAGATTGACTGCTTCTCTCTAAGGATTTTCCTGGCCCTGTGTCGATGCCATTTTTTACCTATGGGGAAAAAATTTTGGTTTTGAATTTGAGGCATCTCCATTTCTCACTCAATTTTTTTTTCAAACTTTTGGCCTGGTTTACCCGAGAATGGGGGTGGATGGCCAACATCAATGGCCTATTTTGAGGTTTCCCTAGTCTCATATGTATGAAAACCCTCATGATTCTTGCAGTTTGAAAAATGGAAATGAGGGTTTACAAAAAATGGCTTTACCGGTTGAACAATGGCTTTTCCATGGAAAATAGAACCAGCATGATTACCTGAAACATTTTTCTTTGCAAATGGTACTCTGGAGAACCCAATGTTGTGTACATATTTATTCCTAGCGGGTTGAACAACAGGTGTAGCTCAAAAAATATTCTTAAACACATTAGAGAGGTTTTCCTTATGATCATGTCGCTAGGTACAGTTATGGGGCTATTGATAATGCATATACTGACCTTGCTGATGTTGATGTAGCTGCTAGTTCATCTGTTGTTTCTGTTGTTTTTTTTGCTATTGCACAAAGGGTCGTATCACCGCCATCACTTTCTTCCTTAAGAGAAAGTTTATTACTATGATGAAAAATACATATAAATTCTATATTAAAAGGTCTTTGATTCTTTGGAAAATTCTAAAAGGAAAATGAATCTTAGGATCATATTTAAGTCTCCAAAATATTCTTTTAGCTAAAGCCAAAAAATCATCAAAATGAGGTGTAACAATGGATGACATTGGTAAAAGAATATCTATATGAATTTTATGTTGGGATCAAGAAGGATCGGAAGAAGGAAAAGTGGTATCTTGAGGTGTAAATTCTAGACCACATCTAGTAACTCATGTAGGAAGATCTATAGGTGTTTTAATACCTTGTTCATTAATACTAAGACCTTGTCCACTATAACCTTGTTGAGTAGAAATGTCACAACCCACATTATAATTAACTTTTAATGTATATATTAAAGAGAATTCATATTTATTTTTATGAAATTGTGTAGTATAAAGATGAATAGGAGAAGAAATATTAGGATTCCTATCATTATTCTGATTTTCTTTAGATGGAGAATAAGAAGAAGGTTTATCAAGATCTTCATGGCTACTTAATATTAGTCTTGGAGATAAATCATAGAGAAAATGTTTAACATCCAGATTATGAAGAATTATTTGATAAAGGGCAGATTTTTTATGGCCATCTAAAGAAGTGCGTAAACTAGCTTCTCTAAAACTGTCCATTAAGTTGGGTTGAGGAGAACAGGAACTAGGTATCAGTAAAATGGGATCATTAGGAGCTAGATATATATTCTCATGATAAATAGGAACCATAGGAGGAGGATTAAGGTTATTTATGTTAATTTCATCTTTAGTTTCATCAACAAATACCCTTATTTAATCTACATGTTTTATTCATTTTGTTAAAAAATTGAATGAGAACACCACATGAAATATTGATAAAGTTTCATAATACCATATGAACAAACACCATGAGGGAATAAAACAATATTAAATATTGTAGACACCTAAATTTGATTACCTTAATCAATCATATTTAGTGCCTTCTAAGACATATCAGCTAAGTAATTAAGCATTACCTAATTGACCTATGTCATCCTCTAGCCCTAATTAATTCAATTAATTGGCTATAGTCCTGACTAATTATTAAAAGAAAGAAATAGCTTAATACATAATTAAATCCTTATTCCTCCTATTATTGAATGAATATGTTAAATCATTTAATTCATTCATTAATATTCCCTTTAACCCCTAACCCCTCTCAACTACCTAACCTTGAGTTTGAACTCAACCCAACCCTTTCACACATGCTAACCCTTCCTTATCCCCCTAATCACCCTTCTTATCTCCTAACTCTAATCCTAATTCTATCCCTAACCATGTCACATTCCTAATCCTTGATTAGGAATTCAACCCCCAAAGTCAAAGTCAACAATCTCAAGCCAAGCCTATCCATACGCATTTAAGGCTCTTACACCTTCATAAATGCCTCTTACATCCTCATTAAGGCTCTTACACCCTCTTTAAGAGGCCTTATCCCCTAAAGTCTTCCCTCATCCCCTTGTCCCATTTTCCTAAATGGTCACATTCCTCCACACTTTCAACCCAATCCCCTTGTGACAAGTGTCACAATTTGATGCACTTGAAGAAGTACAATCCATGTGCTCTCTTCTAGTTTCATCTGGACCTCTCTTCAACTTTGCATCTAAACCCTTGGTTTTCCTACCCATTTCTTATATAAGGAACCCCTTTCCTTCATATTTTCAATCCACTTTTACATGCAAACTTATAATGCAGATTTAAATAGTCATTGTAGCCATCTAAGAGTATCTTGAAGCTTTTTAGCATAATATAGTTTGAGCTCACATCTATTTTTAATTAGCATCTTTCATTAAGAAAATATACATAGCTAAATATCAAATAGGATCTTGAATAGGCTTTTAGGAAGTTTTCACTTCGTATTCCATAAGCTTATTTCAATTTTTTATTTAAGGTCTAATCTTGTATGTAGTTAGTTTTTTTAAGTTGAGTGTTTTTACTATTTGATTATGCTCCTAACATCTTAGATTTCATGGCTTACATTCTGGCATGCCTGGTGGGACCCACTTCATAGGTCGATTACTAACATAACGATTTTTCTTGAGTTTTGTGAAAATTGTGTGTTTTCAGGTTTTGAAAGTGTCATGGATCAAAATAGATGTCACAGTTGCGTTCGGAATGTTTCTAGTCGAATTGACTATAAACTTGCCCATGTTGGGCAAAACTTGAATTCAAGGTAAAAAAAAAATGCAAACAGGCCCTGACGCGCATCATGAGGTAGAATTATATTATATGCTGTCGTTAAAAAAAATTAATTTTTTTTTGGATTTAAATCCTAACCAATTTGTGCAAGTCTAATTTCTATTTTGTAGGGTACCACCATCATCCGACACACTCTAAGATTATACACCAAATACCCTAAGCCTCACTCTCTTCTTCAAAGTTTAAACTGTTCAATTTTATATTTATATGTTTAAAAGTTTTGGTTTCTTGCGCATGTGGGATTAACCTCCCTCCATCCTCCAACTCCCTGCACATTCTCCCTCTCTGCATTTTTCATCCATCCTCAACTTCCTGACCCCTGGCTTCCTTTTCCCCTTGTTAGCACTGAGTTGAAATTTTTTTGAATCTCTTGGTCTTTTGTTTTTCCCGGGCTTTCCTGTTTTCAAATCCTGTGTTTAGCCGCTCAAAATAAGTCAATCCCTTTTTGAAATCATGTTTTATCCTTAGTTTCTTTGTCGCATCGGTCTTCTTGCAATTTTTTTAAGTTGTGCGAGTAGGCGACGAGCTTTCAGTGAAGAGAATCACGCAATCGCGAGCTGTATGTGTCAAGTTTTGGTATGACTGCGAGTGGGCGACGAGCTATTTTAAAATTGTAAATCGCACAGTCACGATGATTTTTGGAAGTCAAGTTCTAAGTTCACGAGTCAGTGACGAGTAAAAAAGTTATGTATCACGCAATCACGATGAGCCCATGTCAATTTATCATTTGTCTGCGAGTGAGCGGGTCTTATGTTTGTAAAGGTTAATCACGCAGTCGTGATGCCTTATTGAAGTTAACTCAAAGGTCAACGAGTCAGCGACGAGTTAAAGTTATGTCTATCGTGCAGTCGCTGAAAGATTTTGCTTTCTACCTCATGTTCCACGAACGAGCGAGTATTGTTAAAACTTAAGCAGTCGCACAGTTGCATCAGGATTTTGTATCAATGTTTTAAGTTGCACGAGTGCGCGACGAGGTCCTGTCTTATAGATGTCGCTTACTTGCATAGGTTTTAACTCATGTGTATTTTGCAGAGCGAGTGCGCGATGAAGGTATAAAGCATCGATATGAAGCTGTATCGCATAGTCGCAGAAGCATTTTCAAGATTCATGATAGTCTGCGATAGAGCGACAAAGAAATCATTCAACGCCTCACTCACTCGTTGATGCTTTGAGGCGATCGGAAAAGAGCCTGCAAGCGTACGATGAGCCAAAAGAGAAGGTTACCGCTCAGTCGCCAAGCAGAAGAGAAGAAATAAAATAGCTCACAAGTGGGTGACGAAGGTGAAAAATGAAGCAGTCGCGCACTCGCAGTCTATAATGAAGTAAAATTTATGGGCTCACGAGTTTGCGACTGAGAAAAGAACAATGCATCGCTCACTCGTGCATTAGATGAAAGTAGGAATAAAAGGATAGCGAGTGAGAAATTGGACAGAGTATGAGTTAAAGAAGATGAATATCGCTTAGTCGCCCAGTCAATGAAGGCAAAAGGAAATCAGCTCGCGGGTATGCGACGAGAAAAAGGGAGAAAAGCATCGCTCAGTCACCCAAATCAAAAAGTGCAGTTTAAAAGCTTGCGAGTGTGCGATTAAGGAACAAGCTGACAGATAAGAAGTGTGGTCGCTCAGTCACCCAAATTCAAGTGACATCAGAGATCAACTCGCGAAGAGTGCGACGAGTAACAAAATAAAGCATCACTCACTTGCGTGAGCCCAAAAGAAAAACATAAAAGGAGTGTGAGTACGCGACAGACTTAAGATTAAGTCAAGAGCTAGGTCATCGCTCACTCGCGGAAGATGAAAAGTTGAGCGAGAATGGACGGCGAGTATGTGACCAGTTAGGTAACAGGGATGTGTCACTCACTCACAAGGGTTTTTATAAAAGTGAATAAAGTGCAATGTGCTGGCAAGTTTCAGGCTGACGAATGCCAGATGGAAAAAAGCGTACACTCTCTCTTCTAGATAGGATCAAACAGTGCAAGTTGATCATGACATTAATAACAGAATGAAATCTTTGTGATAGTTCAAGTGCAGGAATTTGGATTTCAAGTTGACAAGACACAGTCCTTAATGGCTATAAGTGTAAATGATTGAGTTGGATTCTGTACAACTCTCATTTCTACATTTTGAGTTTTCTGCGAAGAGTAAGGAGCTTATTTATCTAGAGTTTTGTGTCTGAGACAGTAAAATTCAAAAGAGAAGCAGGATGAGTCAAGCAATCGTTCCTACCACCTCACAAGGGTCTGGAAAGAAGAAGGAAGTAGCACCAAAGAAGTACATAGAAGAATTTGTAGAATTGCTGCCTGGGACTCTGAATACAAATAGCGCGGATTGGGAAGAATGGAGCGACAAATGGTCGCGATGCAGAAATCCGGTAACCCTAGATTACTTTGGTAGTACTCTGTTTCATTATTTTTGGAATAAAAGGGTTAAACTAGTACCAATTTACAACCCATGGGATTTGAATATGGCTAAGTTAATTGTGCCTGATGTATATGTGGATATTGGTCTCATTAGGGAACTAGCAAAAAACTATTGCCCAGTGGCTAGGGTAATTAGAAAAAAGAACAAAGAA
>MU225907.1:632878-650051 GCA_018584345.1 Thuja plicata
GTTGTTGTCCTCAATCATGATGTTCAAAACCATTTATATATGACTCCATGCCCTAAGATTGAGCACTGGTCTATTTTTGTTCAATGAAATGACTATCATCATTTAAATCAAATCTTTACTTTTAGTTTGGTCTATTTTAGTAAAAGTTACAGTGATCATTCCTTGTAATTCCACCAATAGCAAACTAGAATAATTTAGTGATTTCATTATTCTAAGTTGTCAAGGGTATTCTCGCCCGAGTTTGTGGAGCTCAAATTGCAGAAGGTTTCAAAACCTTGTTTCTGTTATTCTACTCTATGCTGGGTCAGTGTTAGGGATAAATAGAGTGAACCCTCTAAGGGGTATTTTTGTGACAGCAAGAAAAGGGAACAACACCCCTCACGGCTCCCCCATCCTCACTTCCCTTCAACCCTCTTCCCCGTAGCCACTTTACTCCTTGCTATCTCCCCTTATCTCTCCATTCCCTCACCATCCACTTCCTCCCTATAGATTTCCCATCTCTGCTCCTTCGTATCCCTCACCTTCCCACTTCCCTGACCTTTCTCCCTACCCTTACCCATGCCTTTCCTTCTCCCACACCTCTTCTTTCCCTTTACCCACACCAATCTTCCCCAACTCCTCACCCGTGCACATTTCACTCTCCCTACGGCCACGCTCTCTACTCCATCTTCCTTCTAACTCAACACTTCCCCTGTGCCCCTTATTTCTCCCACCTACTCCCTTCCCACCCCCTGCATGAGCTCCTCTCCATTTTTCCTATGTAGTCCTTACTTCCTTCCCACACACGCTTCTCCAACCATCCCCATGTTCTCCTCTTCTCTCCACTACCTCCAACCAAAACTTCACTCCTTCCCTCTACATCCTCCCCTTCCCATTCCACTCCCCTCTACATCCTCCCCTTCCCATTCTGCTCTTCTTCCATATCTCCCTTTGTTACCTCTCGCTATTTTTCCCATCTTCTGTGCATACTCCATCCACACCTACAGCCTCTACCTCACCCCTTTGTCTGCATCCACCCCTTCCTGCATAGCCGCTTCACCTGAGTTCCCTCCATACTCCTCTTTCATGGCCAATTTTTTTCATTCCCTTCTCCCACTGCTTCATCCCACCCTCTTCTTTCACTGTCCACACCGACAAATTTCCCCTCTTCCTGCACTCACATCTCCACCATTCACCATTCTTCTAATCTGCAGCCCCAAGCCCTGTGTTTCCACTTGCAACCCACAAGCAATCAAACATTAGTCAATTTTCAAACTTGCAATCCATAACGAAGCACTTTCACAGAAATGTGCATAATGTTTGCGTACGGGCTCCCTTTTTGACAATTCAAAAAGAGCTAGAAAGCTGATTTAGAGGCCTGTTCAGATCTATATGCCACTTTATCAGATTCCTCATTTAAAATCAGGTGTGCACATTCCAATTCAACCCTTATTTTTTGTAAACTAATCTAATCAAATCGAACACAAATCTTGAATGCCTTAAGTAAATTGAACACATAGCTCTTGAATGCATTAAAAAAATTGACATCTTGTTTTGAATTATTTCAAAGTTTTCTAGATTTAGATTCCTAAAAGTTGAAAAAGTAACGAAATCAATCTTGAATTACTTAAGTGGCAATTGAACCCTTAATCCAAAAATCAAATCTTGAGTTCCTAAGGATCAAACATTCTATTTTTCATTTTTTCAAGTCACTCAAGCAATCAAAACACTTCAAACTTTGGGTTTAAAACTAAGCACTTAATCACCCTCAATCTCGAATGCACAAGAAAATGAACACTTTTTTTAGTTTTGTTTAAAAACACGCAAGCAATTAAACACTTTTAAAATTGGGGCTTAAAATTGAACAACTCAAACAAATCAAATATTGAATGCTTTAAATCAATTGAACAAGGAAAAATCACATTTCATCTTGGAGCATTTAAAATCAACCACTTGTGAGTTTACTTTTGCATACAAATCAAACATTGCCTAACTTATCAGATAATCAATCAAGTGTTTGACATCTTTGGTGTGCTTGCAAAAAACCTTTTTTAGAACACAACCTCACTTCACACACTATCCTCTCCCATTGGCTCTCGTTGTAATTGGTGCAAGAGAAAGGTGATTGTGACCATTCTAACTTTTTTGCTAATCTACTCTTGAGAAAATCTTCAGATCTGCTTTGAGGGGCCTATCTAGAAGAAGCATAAGTCCTTAAGGAGAATGACCACAAACTAGTAAATCCTTTGGCCAGTATATAAATAAGGTGCTAACCAAAAGAGCATATATATCCTTTCAAGCTCAAACAGGTCATGTTCAATGGTAGTCTGGACTAGGTGAACTCCCCAGCATCTTAGCATGATTGAAATAGGCTCTTAAGTGAGTCACATAGTACAAACCAATTGTAAGGACACCATGAAAATACTATAAAATAACCAATCTAGCAACCTACTTGATCCATCCCCAAAAGCTTGATAATCGGCTGGGCAAGGGAGATAGTAACTTCCCTGAGAAATTTGCACATTCATGTCACCTTGAGCATTTGGAGTCGGCTAATAATGGCATCATAAATAGAGCCTTGTGCTTGATGATGGTCATATTTTGATTAGCTCTTGTGTGTGTGCCTACGTATGCGGACAAAGGTTTTCAATCTCACTGTATCCTTAAGGTAGAAAGTTCTTGTATGTGTTTTTAATGTGACAAAACCTTGTGCAAAACATTCATCGAACATACACAAGTCTGAAAGTTTTGAAAGTCCTTTTTTCCAAGGGGATTGACATTTTTATGCTTCTTGCAAGGTTGCTTTGCCTCTTGCAAGATTGTTTGCTCACAAATTCCAAAAGTTCATCAAGTGTTCCAAAAGCAAAAAATATCCAAGGCACACTTGTCATAGTCACTGCCTACAAAAGTATCAGATTTAACTCATGTCCCATTCCACCAAGCATCAGAAAGTGAAGACTCCTTTTCCACATATCTACCAAGAACAAAAGGCCATAACGAAAGAGGCCAAGAAATATTAGTATATCAATAAAATCATTAAGGAATAAAACCAAAAACTTGAGGAATACGAGAGGGTCCAGTACAACTACAAAATTCTTTGCTTTCTATAGAAATTCTGCACAAACAACGCCTTCATTAACTTTGAGCACTCCACCAATTTGGTCTATCATCTAGTTGTTCATGCAAACACATGTACTTGATTTCACATAGTATGCCTAGCAACTTCATCACTACAATCGGTCACTCTTCCTCTTCTCAGATCACTTTGCCTGCATTTAGGACTTCCCTAGTTGTCATCCCTAGAATCACATCACACATCATCCAAAGCATAATCCTAGCTTAAATCTATATTCAATCCTAAACCATTCCTTAGCAATCTTAAAATATTACTTAGCAATTATAAACCATTCCTTAGCATATCCTAGTTAATCCTAAACTGATCTTAGCCAATCCTAGATCAATCCTAGCAACCCTGCATCAACTTTTAGCAAGCTTTATCATCCTAGAAAGCACATCCTTCACTTGGTATCCTAGCCTCTTTTTTAGTTTACTTACCCTTCATCCTAAGTCAAGGATCATCATCTTAGGTATCTTTTGAATGACACAATGTTCTAAGATAACCCCTTCGTCTATGAAACCTCATGACCTTGAGCAAAAGGCTGGTTCACATTAACCAAGGACCTCGTTAGCCAAAGACCACAAGTCTCTCCTAGGTTTTGAAAATCATATCCACCTTAATTTTACATTAGGAAAGAAATCTTTAATCAGTCTTTTTCACCAAGTCACCCTTAGTCTTTTAGGAATCATCCCTATCATCATAGGTAGCATCATCCTAGATCATCATCTTAGAACCATCATCCTTAGCTTCCTAGTAACATCCTTGCATTACATCTTGCACCTCATACCCCCTTAGGCTAATCATTTCATGCCACCTATTACACAAGCCAATAAGAACAGGAAGAACATGGATCCTAATCTTGCAGCTAGTTCATCTAATCCCATGATTGACCACACTAACGCTATGATCTCCTATACCCCTCAACCCAATGAACAAACTGAGCACATTTGGGTAGACACTAATGAGACTCCCACCATGAGCACCATAGATGCATTTATCAATCATCCAGGGCTTGTCCACATGGTGAACACCATGAGTGGATGCAACAATAGTCAGGTACTTGTAGATATCCAGCAAAGAGGAATCCAATTTCCACCTTGGATCATACCAACGCTTGTAACGTGACCTATAGCACTCCTAGGAGAATTTCCTCATCCCATCAAGAACATAGTTGTTGATCCCCTTCAATTATCTTTACAAGTGGGAACTCTCATCTCAAAAATCATACAACCTACCATCTCACCATTCATCATGCATACTACACCACAATCCACCCCATTTTCCATCATGGGAGCCCTGCCTCCTCCACCATCAGCAACACAAGAGGAAACCCCCATCGTCACACAAATAGCTACACCTATCTAATCCATAGCCACTCCATCCTCACAAACCTTCCCTCCATTTATGGCACAATTCCTACCACCACCATTCGCCACTCAACAAGCTAACATTCCACCCATCCCCACTCAACCCATCCAAACCGCATCAACCAGCTTGCAACCGTAAAACACACAAACCATCAATGCCACACTGCCTACTTCCACTCTGACTTCCATTCCTACATTGCATCAAAAGAAACCATTATTCACTATAGGCATGCCACCCACAAATCATCTCAATCAGCCTATGTTCCCACAAGGGCCCACTTTTCATGCACAACCCACAACACACTCACAACATAGACCAACACTTCTTCTGCAAGCATCATCCAACCCAATTCCTCCATTATTTTTCCAAGTAGTACAAGGTGCTTCATCTTTTGCATGGAACTATTCTCAAGCGCAACCTGTCGCCACTCTGTTCACATCCCAACAACAACAATAACCCATCCAACAACAACAACATATCCAAAAACAATATCAACCTATCCAACAACAACCTATCCAACAACAACAACCCATCCAACAACAACAACAACCCATCCAACAACAACAACATATCCAATAGCAACAACAACCTATCCAACAACAACATCAACCCATCCAACAATAGCAACAACCCATCCAGAAACAACAACCTATCTAATCACAACAACAACCTATCCAACCACAACAATAACCTATCCAATAACAACATCTTCCTATCCCACAACAGCAACCTCTCCAACAGTAATAAACCATCCCACAACAACAAATTATGCCACAGCAACCACCTTTCCCACAACAACAACCATAGATATGGGGAAAATCCAGTCACTGCACACTCATTGGAGAAATTTTCTAACCCCTTTATGAATGCACAAAGCATAGCCCAACCCACTTAGCAACAACAAACCCACTTGACCAACTATCTAGATGTACCATCTTCCACTGCATCACAAATCATTCCACCTTCACAACAACCCAACAACACCAACTATTTTGTCACTACAACCAGGGGCATCCTACCACAAAATACCTATCCTCCATCCTTCGGCAGCACAGCACCATAACCTTATACAAGTGCACCACATGCCCCACCCATTTACCCAACACCTTAGCAGATACATGCCTACTTCCAGTAGATACAATAGAAACATCAAGTGTTTCCATCCCCTCCACCACAATATTCCCTTGATTTACAATCCTCATCACCCCAACAACCTAACTATATTGACCAAACATAGCAATACCCTCTGCAAAACCCTCTGTATTCACCATCTCCATTCAACACCTATCTCATGAGTGGGATCAACATGCTAGCAAATAACAATCCCCCACCAACCAATTTAGAATGGGAGGAAATGAAGAATGCTTTAAAAGAGCTACGTGCTAGAACTGAAGCAAAGATCTTCAAATTTGAGGAAGTTTGTCCTTACCTGTTTGATAGATCTACAATGCCATACCCTTCCCCAAGCACTTTGAAACACCCAAGTTTGACAAATATCGGGGGAAGGGAGATCCTATGAGCGACATGAAAGAATTCTACATGGCATGCCAATAAGTGGCCTATAGCGATAACTTCCTCATGAGGCTATTTCCTAAAATCTTAGGAGGGACCGCTCTTGAGTGGTTCTAAAAGATCCCCTATGGTACAATATCTACTTTTGCCAAACTATCAGAGAAGTTTGTGGCCCAATACGCACACAATGTTGAGAATGAACTCTCCCTACTTAATTTATGTAATTCCAAATAGAAGGGAGGAGAGAGCTTGGCAGATTACCTTCAGCACTGGCAAGGACTTACCACAAGGTTGTCCTATCAACCCCCCAAGAAAAATCTCATAAAGATCTTTATTAACAATCTTCATCCCAAGCTTGCCTATTATATGTGCATAAATTTTATACAGACCTATTAGGACATCAAAATTAAAGGCATGAATCTTGAAAGAGGTCTTGTAGAAGATGGTGCCATAAAGCACTATAAAGAATCACAACCTGACAGAGGTAACAATGATCAGACCAAATATTAGAACAAAAACAAGAATGCCATAACTGATGGAACCACTGACACTAAGCATGTCCAGATTGTTATGGTAGGTCCTCAAGCATCCACTCCCACATACCAACAACCACAACACTATCAGCAGAATTCCCTAGCGCAGGCATACCAACAGCCACTGCACTATTAATAGAATTCCCCTGTGCCAACCTTTTAGCAACCACAGTATCAACAAGTTCCACCTCCCACAACATATCACCAAGCAACCCAACACCAAGCCATGCAACAACAAACCATACATCTACAACAAGCTAACCTACCCTATTATCAGTATCATCCTCAACATCCCCAAAATCATACTAATGCAATATCAATCTAGTAGGGATAGAACCGACCAAGAAGAGATCAAAATGCACCTAAGTGCATGTTCACCCCTTTGGGTGAACCCATCGATCTCATTTTCTAAAGAATGGCAGCAACAAACTCTGTAGTATATCCACCACCAATGCAACCTTTTGAGGACTCTTCTTCAAAACCACAATGGTTCAATGACAAAAAATATTGTGACTACCACCATGTTAAGGGAAACGCCATGATGAAGTACATGAAGTTAAAGCACTATATCCAAGACCTAATTAATTGCAAGGAGATTGAAGTAGATTCTACCAACAAAACCTGACCCAATAGCAATCTGGAAATCTACCAAAATACATTCCCAAACCATGCCAATAACATGGGACCTACCAACACACATAATGCTTCAACATCCAACGAGGACAAAGGAAAACAAATTTCTCATACCAATAATAAAATAACTGCTCATGTTGAGTATGGTAGCCTCATTGGTTGTATATCCCAAGTTGAGCCATCTATCAATGTCATTCATGTGAAAGGTGCCAATACTAATTATGATGTTACCACATGTCGTAGATGCATAACTATTGCAGGTGCTAGTAATACCTCATCCTCTGGGGCACAATATAACTTATTGGAACATCTAGGGAATACACCAACCCAAATATCCATCTTGGATCTCTTGCGCACATCACTTGTCCATCAAGAGATCTTGAAAAAATATTTGCAAGAGCTAGGTGTTCCCAATAACATGGATCCCGATCAGTTTCAAAACATAGTGGGTCACTTATCCACATCTTATGCTATATATTTTGAACACATAGACATGCCATCTATTGAGCTTGATCATCTCCTCCCTCTTCGCATCACCGTCATGGTCTAAAACTTTTCTGTTAAGCAGGTCATGATAGATAATGGTTCGGCCCTGAATCTATGTACTTTAAAATTTGTAAAGGAAATGGGATACACTAAGGCTGGTATCATGAATGATTTCATCATAATCAAGGCCTACAAAAATCTAGAATGAACATCAGAAGGTACAATCTCCTTGCCCATTCAACTGGGTCCGTCAGTACAAGAGATAACTTTCCATGTGGTTGATCTTGATCTCCCATACAACATCCTCCTTGGACGCCCATGGATTCACTCTATGTAGGTCATCCCTTCCACCTATCATTAGTGTATCAAGTTTCCACACAATGGAGTTGATATCACTATCCATGCAGATCCCAAGCCCTTTACATACTGCCATGCGTTGGAAGCCTCCCATCCAGATTCAAAACATTTTCTCAAGACTAACATTGGCACATCTATCACCAGTTCCTCCACAACCCTTCCTGATCCAAACACCATCCTTGCATCCACTCTATCCACTATCAAGATCAACCACCAAGGCTTTGGAGAAAATAGTCTAACTAATGCCTTCATTTTTGGAGCCCTCCCAGTTGATCCACATACACATGGGCATCCATATAGTTACATTGAGCCAAAAATTCCTAAACTAATGCAATTGGGTCCTACCACCTTTCTTTCTCACAACATTTTGAATAGCCAGGAAATGACACCTGATATCAATCAATGGCTCTATGAGGATCCCTCCCCTCCTAATAGAGGTCTCCTTAATTGCTTCAAATATAAATATCCCTCTGCCCACAAATTGGTCACTGAAAAGTGGAACTATCAAGGAGGAGCACTAGGCTCTGAAGAACAAGGCATGAGAGCCCCCATTATGCCCTCCAAAATTTGAAATCACATTGGACTATGCTTTAAACATGATACATCTGGCCTTGGCCATAACATGACTTGGGGCACTAAGGAAACTAGTCTAACTTATCACATTCCATTGGGCAACATACACGAATTCAAAGACATCCCAAAAGAGAAAATTGTGAGAGCCTATGACAATATTGATGATGACATTTTCCTCGGTAAATCCATCCTTTTCCAATTATCTCTGAACTTCATTGACCTTCCACTCCTCCATCCTGAGCTCATTAACTGGGACCAACCAAGCATCATCTTGATCGATGAGTTTGAAAGCATGGTCATGCTCCTAAACTTCATGGGAGCTACAGATCAGGAACTAGATTGGGGGAAGAATTCCACACATGTATACACCTTGAATTTTGAATCATACTTTAGGGGAGAGGACTCTAGCTACAAAATTGAAAAGTAAAATAAAAAGAAAAAAATATATCTCTTAGTGAAAACCCTTCTAGGGAACTATCAGATCAGAAAAAAGAAAAAATAAAGGGCGTATCTCTTGGTAAAAACCTTTTCGAGGCACCAATAGATGGAGATTATCCTTACCCTATCATCCATTATTACAAGTCAAAATAATCATCTATTCTCATTGAAGAAACCAAACATGTTAATCTAGGTACAGAGGAATAACCTCGACTCACTCAGATTGTAGCATCCTTGACAGAAGTAGAGGAAATGGCCTTCACAACCCTTTTAAGATAATATTCAAACATATTTGAATGGTCCTAATCTCACATGTGTGGATTGGATCCAAAACATGTAGTACATCATCTATCGGTGGATCCTAACATTAAACCAATCAAACAAAAGCTCCAGAAAATGCATCCCAAAGTTGCACTAATGGTCAAAATAGAACTTGAAAATCTCTTGGCAGCTGGAATCATCAGAGCCATAGAATACTTAGACTAGATTTCAAATATGGTCCTAGTCTCTAAACCAGATAACTCCATTAGTATCTATACCAAATTTTGGGATCTAAACAAAGCAAGTCCAAAAGACAACTTTCCATTGCCTAACATTGACATGATAGTGGACCTCACTGCCTTACATGAGATGTTGTCTCTCATGGATGGATATTCAAGATATAATCTGATCCTTATAGTATAAGAAGATCAACATAAGACAACATTTACAACTCTATGGGGTACCTTCTATTACAACATGATGCCATTTGGGCTCAAGAATGCTGGAGCAACATATTAGAGGGCCATGACCGTCATCTTTCATGACATGATCCATAAGATCCTTGAAGATTACATGGATGATATATTGGCTAAATCAAAAAATAGAATGGATTACCTAAACGATCTAGAGGCAGTGTTTGATTGACTTCGACATTATGGTCTCAAGCTAAATCCAAAGAAATGTGACTTTGGAGTTACCTCAGGAAAGCTTTTTGGCTTCATCGTCTCAAGGTGTGGCATCGAGATAGATCCTAAAAAAGTTAAATCAATCATGGAAATGCCTCCACCAAAGACACTCAGACAATTTTGCAGTCTATAAGGAAATCTTCAATTAGTGCGCCACTTCATATCACAGCTTGCAGACAAATGCCAACCTTTCATGGATTTGCTAAGGAAAGATCATAGTTTCAAATGGGATCCTATATACCAAAGAAGCTTTGACAAAATCAAGGAATATCTGGCAAATTCACCTATTCTAGTGTCAGCTACACCAGGAAAACCTCTCATATTATATATATCTACAACAACAACAACAACAACAACAACACTAGGGGAAATCCTAGCCTAGTTAGATGACAATGGAAAAGAGCGTGCTATCTACTACATCAGCCACACTTTGGTGGGTTATAAGCTAAATTATACACCAGTGGAAAAATCATACCTAGTAGTGGTCTTCACCACTCAAAAGCTTTGTCACTACATGCCTAGTCACATAGTCAAGCTTATATCAAAAGTAGACCCACTCAGGTATCTGCTATCTAAAAAAATTCTCATAGGCCGCATGGATAAATGGGTAATGCTTCTCAGTGAGTTTGACATCCAATATATCGATAGAAAAGTTGTCAAAGGTCAATTCATCACAGATCAGTTAGCAATGATTGACTCATATCTGTTAGTCATGGAATTTTTTGATGAACATCTATGCATGATCGAAGATCAACCACCCTAGAATTTATTCTTTGATGGTTCATATACATCTCATGGTTCTGGGGCTCAAATTCTCTTTGTCACTCCACAAGGTGATTACATTATGAAATCATTCAAACTTGGATTCCCTTGCACTAAAAATATAGCAGAATATGAAGCATTAGTTGCAGGGCTTAGCATGGCCATTCAATGGAACATAACAGATATCCAAGTTTTTGGCGATTCTCAGCTCATCATAAAGCAAGTGTTAGACGAATTATAAACAAAAGATGATAATTTGTTACCTTAGAAAGAGATGGTAGATAAAATGAAGGAGAATTTTATAAATCTAAAAATACCCAAGTGCCACATCTACAAAACAAAGTTGTCGATGCAATGGCTACAATCAGATCTCTTCTAGAAATACCACATGATGCAATGTAGTACGAGTTCTTGATTGAGCAACTTTACGTGCCTGCTTACGAGAGTGATGACATTAATCAAGTCTATGTCTTGGTTGGTCCTCAGTCCCCATGGTACCATAACATCCTTGCTTATCTAAATAATGGTATCATATCCCCCCATCTAACCAACACCCAATGCCAAAACCTTATTTGGAGAGCTTCCCGCTACACCATTGTAGCTGACACTTTACATCATCACAATTATCACAATGTTCTCTCTAGGTGTTTAGATGAATTTGAAGCTACCTAGGCATTGCGAGAAGTGCACGCTAAAATATGTGGTGCCCACACGAGTGGCATGGTCCTAGCTAAACATCTTCTTAGAGTTGGGTATTATTGGCCTACTATGGAACATGATGCCCATGAATTTGTAAAGAAATGCTTACCATGTCAGCAGCATGCAAATTTGATCCATGCACCAGCACAAGAGCTACATCCTATTGTGCCTTCTTGGCCATTCTCATGTTGGGGTTTTGACCTCATTGGTAAGATCACTCCACTGTCCTTTGAGAGACACAAATTTATCATCACAGCAACTGAATAGTTTACTAAGTGGATTGAAGTAATCCCACTTACCCTCATGATAGGCATCCAAATCTCCAATTTTATCCTATACCACATCGTTTTCCGCTTTGGCATTCCATCCACCATTTTCACAGATCATGGTTTGCCATTTGAAAATCAACATATAGTCGATCTGTGTGAGCACCTCCACATCCATCATCACTTCTCTAGCCTATATTTCCCACAGGGTAATGACCAAGCTAAGGAAACCAACAAAACACTTCTAAAAATCCTAAAGAAGGTTTTCAATGATACTGGTCTTGACTGGTACCTCCAAATTAATCCTGCCTTTTGGGCCTATCTCACTTCCTTCCGCACTCCCACAGGAACCACTCTATATTCCCTTGTCTATTATGCCAATGTTGTCTTACCAATTGAGGTCGAACTACCATCCTCATGGGTATCTCTGAAAGACCTAATCATAGATGAAGACTACAGAGTAGCAAGACTCACACAACTTGATCTCCTAGATGAAAAGTGCCAGCAAGCATATGACCACTTGGTCATATATCAAAATAGATTAAAGCGAAGCTATAATAAGAAGATCCACTGACACCAGTTCTAGGTAGGGGACTTTGTACTCAAAGAGAATAAAAAAATGGACACTAATTAGGAAAATAAGGGTAAGTTTGAAGTTACCTAGCAAGGCCCATATATCGCCACTACATGCTTCAGTTCTGGGGCATATCAGTTATCTACTCTTAAAGGAGAACCCCTAAATGATCTAATCAATATCATTCATCTCAGGTGCTTCTATGCCTATAAGTTGATCAGTTATTCCAGTTAATTTGAAAAAATCCAAAAACATTGAAAAAGATCAAAAAAATCCAAAAATAAAAATAAAAAAAGAGATCAAGAGAAATAAATCATCTAATGGTGAAAACTTGGCAATTAGGTGCCTTGGACAAGTATGTGTGGTGAAAACCTAGAAATCAGGCATCACACATAGTGGGTTTTATCATTATCTATCAAGATCTCGTTCTCCTCCATCTCATTCATTCTACTCCACTTTGGCCTAATTCTTACCTATATTTCCTATATGTTCCATTATTGCTCGCATCAGTCAGCATTAGTCATGCTGTCCTACATCCTGTACTTTTGTACATATCAATCTTGTATATACTCATTCATCCCATTTCTATATATTTTTTCCTATCCCAATCCCTGAGCTTTAGTCCTATAAATATCTTAACAGTGTCAGTCCAGTCTTGAGCTTGGTCCCGCTTATACATATTTTGTATCCTTGGTCAGTCACCTTGTAGAAAGTAATCCAGTTTCAGATCCCAAATCATGTGCTTTAGCAAGTTCCTTATGACAAAATCTAGTTTCAAAAATTTGATCATCATCACATCTTTTGGCCAATCAGATACACACTTGACATCTCCATGGAAATGGGTCCTTGAGTATGTATCCTTTTCTCATTGACCTAAATCAAATCATCTTTCTGGAAATGGGTCCTTGAGGATGTACCCTTCCTCTTGTTGACCTAAATCTAGATCATCATTATCATCATTGGGTTCTTGTAGGATGTATCCTTCCTCTTGACCTAATCTCAATCCAATCATCATCCCATATCATTGATCTCTCTAGAAAAAGGCATCTTATTATTGAATTTTTTATCTTGAAATTTGATTTTGGTTCTTGATTATCATTCTTGATTATTTTCAATTTTTCTCCTCCTCAAGGTTTCCATGATTCTTTATATCATGGTATGCTATGAATGGATGTACCTGGGATAGGGAGCTTGATCTTTTTGTTTTCTTCTTGTGATTTAGTCAGATATGACCCTTGCATGTATGTAGTTCGTTTGGGTTCACATGCTGCACTTGGGAAATGTCATTTTCTTGTGGGATTTTTGAGCATCATTTACACCATGTTTTTTTCTGGGGCTCATGTGTGATGGTGGGGCAACCCCCACGTGTCTTTTTTGTCAGTCCTCTGCAACACAGGTGACAAGGCCTTGCGTTCCTAGTAACCTTGGCATGGTCTCTAGCGTTGCTATATCAAAATAAGTGCTCAACTACATGGCAGTATTCCATCCCGGAATACCCCTTTCTCAAGCTTCAATAAAAACCCTTCCCACCATCCCATCCCCAGAAAATCCATCCCTTTTAGTCCAATCAAATCCCATCTCAAACCTAACCCTTCATCCTTGATGCAAACCTGACTCTCCCATCCCTCATTCTTTTATCCTCCTTTCTTCTTTTCTTTCCCTAATCTTGTCTCTCTTTGACATCTTTTTGAGACACCACTAGGGTTTCACCATTTCTCCATGCCATCCTCTCGAGGGGGCATCATCCCTAGCCAACTTCTATCCTAATCATCACTCTGGGGCAACTTTTTTGCCTACCTCATCATCCCTGTCCAACTTCTATCCTAATCATCACTCTGGCGTAACTTCATTGTCTACGTCATCATCCCTAGCCACCTTCTATCCTAATCATCACTCTGGGGAAACTTCATTGCCTATGTCCACTTCTTCGCATCATCTATTGTTTTAAATGTCTTCTAAATAGTTGTATTCTAACACTATATCGAAGAGGGGCAAAATGTAGATACCTAAATATGATTACCTTAATCAATCATATTTAGTGCCTTCTAGAACATATCAGCTAAGTAAGTAAGCATTACCTAATTGACCTATGCCATCCTCTAGCCCTAATTAATTCAATTAATTGGCTATAGTCCTGATTAATTATTAAAAGAAACCAATAGAATTAAATCCTTATTCCTCCTATTATTGAATGAATATATTAATTCATTTAATTCATTCATTAATATTCCCTTTAACCCCTAACCTAACCCCTCTCAACTACCTAGCCTTGAGTCTGAACTCAACCCAACCCTTTCACACATGCTAACCCTTCCTTATCCCCCTAATCACCCTTCTTATCTCCTAACCCTAATCCTAATTCTATCCATAACCATGTCACATTCCTAATCCTTGATTAGGAACTCAACCCCCAAAGTCAAAGTCAACAATCTCAAGCCAAGCCTATTCATATGCAATTAAGTCTCTTACACCTTCATAAATTCCCCTTACATCCTCATTAAGGCTCTTACACCCTCTTTAAGAGGCCTTATCCCCTAAATTCTTCCCTCATCCCCTTGTCCCATTTCCCTAAATGGTCACATTCCTCCCCACTTTCAACCCAACACCCTTGTGACAAGTGTCACAATTTGATGCACTTGAAGAAGCACAATCCATGTGATCTCTTTTAGTGGCATCTAGACCTCTCTTCAACTTTGAATCTGAGCACTTAGTTTTCCTACCCATTGCCTATATAAGGAACCCCTTTCCTTTATATTTTCAATCCACTTTTACATGCAAACTTATAATGCAGATTTAAATAGTCATCCTAGCCATCTAAGAGTATCTTGAAGCTTTTTAGCATAATATAGTTTGAGCTCACATCTATTTTTAATTAGCATCTTTCATTAAGAAAATAGACATAGCTAAATATCAAAGAGGATCTTGAATAGGCTTTTAGGAATTTTTCACTTGCTATTCCATAAGCTTATTTCAAGTTTTTATTTAAGGTCAAATCTTGTATGTAGTTAGTTTTTTTAAGTTGTTGAGTGTTTTTAATAGTTGATTATGCTCCTAACATCTTAGATTTTATGGATTACAAATACAAAGGTGTATTATTCACTCCATGTGATTGATAAATAGAAGTAAGGAGAAACATAACAACATAAGTTATCACACACCAATCTAACTTCATAAATTTATTCATGAAAATTATCCATATTAAACCTAAATATGAAATGTATTAGATCCAAGAAAACAAACAAGATCTAACACCAAAATTAGAATGGAAATATAATACATTAGGTTCACCAAAATGTACAATAAGAAAAGGGAAGAGATTGCTGGATAGATCCCCTTTCTTTTCCTATTGTGCCATCGGAAGGAAGAAGTCTCAATAGGCTCAAGTAGGACTGAAGCTCTAAGTGAGTCAATGATCATCAAATAATTTAATGGGATGAATGCTATGATGATACTAAATAGAAGTCTAAATAAGAAAATTTAAGTAGTTTCAAAAAATACAGACTAACAAAAAATAGACAGGAAGCTATAGTGACTTGAAATAGAAACCCGAATACTGTATAGATCTATAAACTAAATTTGAAGGTGATCTACCAGGTACAAAATTACTTGGGTGTTTTTTTCCTGGGAAAAATAATCCTAGGGAATTTTGTTTCTAGGGTTATTTTCCTAATTCAAGTTGTAGACCCGCTGATACCTGTTAGTTCAAGTTCCAACAATCACACTACATGTACCTACACACACAAAAACTAATGACATGTAACTGATTGAATGTTTTAAGATGTTAGGTTGATCACCAAAATGCAAAAATATAATGCAAGACATTAAATAGTTTAATGGATTGTATTTTCATTGATGTCAACTTGATATAATCTAATCGGTTATAATCAAAATGTCAAAGACTTCAGAGAATCAGAGAGAGAAAGAATATTCTTTCAGTAATGCATAAAAGACAAGCATTCACTAAGTGACTTCAAACACCGATGGCTATTATAACCCTACGAACAAAGATAACCAAAAGTTAAGTCACAGTGATGCCCGAGAAAATAGCCTGATGAGCATTGCCGAAGAGCAGAATCACAAGCATTACCGACGACTTGAATTAAAGTGTTAACCGATGAGAATAACTTTGTAGTGAAGCCTGAAGGATATACAAACCTGATAGATAGACAACACCGATGGAGAAGCCTAAGGAGAACTGAAGTGTTGACCGAAGCTATCAAAGAGTTAAAACACCGAAGTTAACTAGAGTTTAGAAACAATAAAATATCTAGTTGGAAGAGCTAAAGATAGACTTAACTGGTTGTTGATATTGTTTTAATCAACAAGTTAAAGCCAAAGATAAGTAAAGGATTTAAAGTTGTTTTGTCTAGTTGGCAAGAAGATTTCTATGAGATAAAATAGGAGTTATGTTTTAACTCAAGATTGGCTAAGATTGCAGATCACGCAAAGAAAAAGAAAATCAAGAAGAGAGAAACAGATGAAGAACAACTTCATACAGTCCTGATCTATCAAGCTAAGGAAAGAGCTAAAGATTTCTGTAGACACTAAACAACAAAGCACGGCATCACCGAGAAGAACAAAAATTGGAGCAAAGATATTGAAAAGATATATTGATTAGAATGGTTTAATGAGCTTACAATAGATCTAAAAATCTGCAAGTATAAGTTGTATATGTGAATAGATCATTTATTGTTTCAGTTTAACCATTGATTCATAAATTCTCTTAACCGATCAAGATTTAAAGATCCTTTCTATATTGAGATACATCCCAAGGAGTATCAAAAAATTTGATCATAGTGATTCAAATTTTCCATGTTTGCCCTTTTCTTCTTTTCTGGCATTCCATTGTAATACCAGATCATTTACCCTGAATTTTCTTTCAGTTGTTCTCTTGTCAAACAGATATTTAGACTGTTGCTGCATTTTCA
>MU225907.1:657704-681273 GCA_018584345.1 Thuja plicata
GGCTCAACTGTAATTGACTCATCCTTTAAGCTTTGCCTCCCATCTGTTTACTTCTTTGACGGTGGGCCAGTCAAAAGCTTTCTCTTCTTCCAGCTTGGCAACAGCTTCCACCCATCTGGCATCCGTGTCAATTCTGGCTTCAGACACAAATTTGGCCATGTCTCTTTCAACTTTATTCATTTTTCAGAAATACCTCTGTGATTGAGCGACTTATTCTTGTTATCTAACTGGTCGCATACTCGCCCTCCATCCTCACTCAACTTTTCATCTCCTGCGAGTGAGCGATGACCTAGCTCTTGACTTAATCTCAAGTCTATCACGTACTCGGTGTCTATCATGCTTTGGATTTTCTTTTCATGCGAGTGAGCGATTATTTCTTTTGGTACTTATCGCACTCTCGCAACTTCACCTTTTATGTCATCTGAATATGGGTGACTGAGCGAGAATGCATCCTTTCTTTCACTTCTTCCTCAATCGCATACTCGCAGACTTTTAAAATGCACATTTTGATTTGGGCGACTGAGCGATGCTTTTCTCCCTCCAGCTCATCGCATACCCGCGAGCTGATTTCCTTTTTCTTCACTGGTTGGGCGACTGAGCGATATTCATTTCATACTCTGTCCAATCACTCACTCGCTCTCCTTTTATTTCTTCTTTTATCCAACGCGCGAGTGAGCGATGCATAGTTCTTTGCTCAGTCGCGGATTCGCGGGCCAAGAAACTTTAATTCATTTTAGACTGCGAGTGCGCAATTGCTTAATATTTCACCTTAGTCGCCCAGTCGCGAGCTATTTTTCTTTCTTTTCATCTGCTCGGCGACTGAGCGATGACCTTTTCCTTTGGCTCGTCGCACACTCGCGGGCTCCAAACTTTCATTTCATTACATATCGCGAGTGCGCAAATTTTTCACTTTTTTTCTTGTCGCTCACTCGCGACCTCTTTTCTGATCATCTGCATTGACTAGCGAGTGTACGACATCATTCTTTCTCTGCTTGTCGCATGCTCGCGAGATGACCTTTCATTACCTCAAAGCTTCAGCGACTGAGCAAGGCATTTAAATGGGTTCTCAGTCGCTCGATCGCGGACTATCATGGAACTTGAAAAGTACTTGTGCGACTTGGCGATGCACATCTCATTTCCTTGCTTTATATCTTGGTCATGCACTCGCTCTGCAAAAAAAAACATGAGTTAAACCTATGCGAGTAAGCGACAACTACACGACATGACCTCATCGCGCTCTTGCGCAACTCAAAACATTGATATAAAAGCCTGATGCGACTATGCGACTGCTTAAGTTTCAACAATACTCGCTTGGTCACGGAGCATAGAGTATACAGCATAAATTTTCAGCGACTGCGCGATAGACATAGTCTCAACTCGTCGCTGACTTGCTGACCTTTGAGTTAATTTCAAAAAGGCATCGCGACTACGCGATTAACCCTTACAAACATAAGACCTGCTCACTCACAGACCGATGATGACTTAACATGGGCTCATCGCGATTGCGTGATACACAATTTTGTTACTCGTCGCTCCCTCGCAGGCATACTAAAACTTGACTCAAACAGCTCGCGACTGCGCGATTAACCTAAAAACATTACAATAAAACAGATGCAACAATGCGACTAAAGATGAAACATGACTTTAAAAAGTGATTAACTCCTTTTGAGCGGTAAAACACAAGATTTTGAAAACAAGAAAGCCTGGGAAAATAATAAGACCAAGGGATTCAAAAAAATTTAATACAGTGCTAACAGGACTAAAGATAACTAGAGGCTAAATATTGTGGTACTAATTTTTCAGGTTGATTTATTGGAATATTTTGAGGCCACTGATTCATGCCCCCCCTCTTAGTTATTTCTAACAATTGGTATTAGAGCTTGTGCGCTTAGAAAGGGAGTTTAAAATCTCAACCAAAAGATCACAAGATGAACAAATGAGATGTTCCCAAGTTGAATAAACACAAATTTGCATCATGGAAAAGAAGAATAATACTCCACTAGCTATCAGGTATCTGTAATGATGTTACTCAACACCTTGACACTGAATATGTGTTTCCTACAAGACCTCATACTCTTGAGCAATTGAGAGAAAAGAATGAGCATAATGGCATGATGATAGAACTTGCTTCCTCACTCTCTGATGCTGGGTTTGAAGATGTCAAAACTTGCACCTCTACAAAGAAAATGTGGGATAAGTTGAAGCTAGTACATGGAGGAGATAATAATGTACTAAGAGCCAAGGCAAAAACCCTAAGAGGGAGGTTTCATGACCTAAGGATGAAAGAAGTAGAAAATATCACTCAGTATAGATGTAGAATCAAAGATTTAGTCAATACTATCTGAGAAGTTGGAGGTGTACTTGAAGAGGAGACAGTGGTAAGTAAAATCTTAAGAACCTTACTGCCTGTATGTGCTATTAGAGTTTCTACTATACAAGAAATGAGAGCAGTTGTAAATAATACAGTTACTCTAGATAGTCTGATTGGTAGACTGATTTCATTTGAGATGAATAACTTTGATAATAATGTCTTACCATCTATAGAACATACATTCAAATCTTCTTTGAAAATAAGAAATTCAATTAGTAGATGCACTATTAGGAATGATAGTGAAAGTGATAATGAGGATCAAGGACTTGATGAGATTGAAGCACTAATTTCAAGAATACTACAGAGAGGAAAAGGTAGATACAAAGGTAAATTACCACTTGTATGTTTTAATTGTAAAGAGGTTGGACACTTTTTTGCAAGATGTCCTACCAAAAGAAAAGATGACAAAAGTAATGATAGAACATATGAAAAGAATTTTAACTAAGGTGATAACAGAGATTACCAAAGAAATAGACAAACTAAAAGAAGAGATACCCAAGACTACAAGGAAAAAGGAAAGAAAGCTTGTTACCTAGCTGAGAATAAAGATGATGATACTGACACTGAATCTGAAGAAGACATTGAGATGGTATTTATAGCCATGAAGGATGATTCAAACGAAGAAGAAGAAAGGTATGTAGAAATGACACTCATATCTAAGGTTAGTAATAATGATGTCTCGATCATAGATAGTGGCTACACTCACCACATGACCGGTGATAATAAAAAGTTTGAAACTTTTCAATACTATAATGGTGGTCCAGTAAGAATGGGTAATGACACACCTTGTTGAGTTGAAGGTAAAGGAACCATAATGATGAATAACATGATCAAATGTGAAAATTCTTATTTGGTAAAAGGATTGAATTATAATTTGTTAAGTGTTTCACAACTGAACAATACAGGTCACTGAGTAGCATTTGAGAATAAGAAGGCAAATATATTCAATGAATCAAGAAGGTTGATCAGAACTGGTGAGTAGAAAAAAGGTAACCTTTTCTATCTTGATGACATTAATACCACTTTTTTAATGGCTAGAAATGAAGACATATGGTTGTGGCACAAAAGATTGTGTCTTGTGAATTTTGGAAACATGATAAAGATAAGCAGTAAAAGAAAATTTAGAGGCTTACCGAGCATGTCAAAGCCCGAGCATATCATGTGCAAGAACTATCATCTAATGCAGTTATAGAATTAGTCCATACATCTAATGCAGTTCTAGAATTAGTCCATACTAATCTATGTGTACCTATGAGGACAAAGAGTTACTTTGGAGATATGTATTTCATTCTCTTTATTGATGATTATTCTAGAATGATGACAGTTATGTTCTTAAAAGATAAATCAGAAGCATTCAAGATGTTTAAATGGTATAAGGCTATGGTAGAAAAATAAAGTGATGAGAAATTGAAATGCTTAAGGTCAGATAGAGGAGGGGAATTTATTTTAGATGAATTCACTAATTTCTATAATGAGCATGGAATTAAAAGACAGGTTTCAACACCGAGAACACTACAACAAAATGGAATTGCTAAGAGGAGAAACAGATCAATTGTTTACTGTGCAAGAACATTAAAGATTGAGAAAAGAATCACTCAAACTTTCTGGAGGGAAGCTGTCAGTACTGTTGTCTACACATTGAACATAGTACAATTGAAGGACACAAAGAAGACACCCTACGAGCTTTGGTATGGTTACACACCCAATATAAGTTACTTCAAAATCTTTGGTAGTCAATGTTATATTTTGAAGGATGATAGAAATGGAAAGCTTGACTCCAAAATTGATGAAGGTATCTTTCTAAAGTATTCCACCAAAAGAAAGGCTTATAAATGTCTTAACAAGTCATCTAACAAGATCATTGAAAGTGCAAATGTAAAGATAGATGAATTTGTAGAAAAGAATGATAAGGAAAGTAGAAGAGAAACAAAGGACTACAACAGGTTTTTTATACTGAAGAACCTAACACTCTACCTGAGAAATAATGTACCACTTCTGAGAAACAAAACATTGTACCTGAGCATCAGGCTGCAATTATAAAAAATCAAAATAATACTCTAGATGATGTACCAAGCAATTGAGATTAGAACACGGGTCAAGAAGATGATCAGAATGATGGACAAAGAGCTGAACTAAAACTAGCAAAGTATGTCAGAAGACATCATCCATAGAATCAAATCATAGGAGACAAGAAGGATGGAATGCGAAAAAGAAGTAAGTCACTAAACACTAGATGTTTACTTTGTATTTTGAGCCTAAATATGTTAATACTGCACTTCAGAATGAAGAATGGGTCAGTGCTATGAATGAAGAAATAGAACAGATTGAGAATAATAGTACATGGACACTAGTACCAAGACCTGATGATGAGAATGTCATTGATACCAAATGGATATTTAGAAATAAGCTAAATGAGAATGGAGAAGTCACAAGAAACAAAGCAAGGTTAGTATGCAAGGGGTATGCACAAGAAGAAGGTATTGATTATGGAGTAAATTTTTCACCTGTTTCTAGACTAGAAGGACTTAGAATCTTACTTGATTACGCTGCATTCAAAGGATTCAAGGTATACCAGATGGATGTCAAATCTGCATTCCTAAATGAAATACTGGAAGAAGAGGTATAGCTTGAACAACCAGAAGGGTTTGTTGATCTAGACAAGAGTAAAATGGTATGTAGACTACATAAATCCTTGTATGGATCGAAACAAGCACCTAGAGCCTAGTATGAAATACTTCACTCCTATCTCATTAGCATTGAATTTGTAAGAACAAGTGAAAATAGCAATATGTACTTAAAAGAAGATATCGATGGTAATACACTGATTTCTGAAATATTTGTTGATGATATCATTTTTGGGGGCAATGAAATGTTATGCAAATCCTTTGCTAATGAAATAAAAAAAGAAATTGAAATGTCTATGTTTGGGGAGATCAAATTCTTTCTTGGTCTACAGATTCTTCAACAAGATGCTGACATATATATCACTCAGTCCAAATACATCAAGGAAGTGTTGAAGATATTCAAGATGGAGGATTCCAAGCTAGTTGGAACACCTATGGGTACCAGATGTAAGCTGACAAAAGAAGATAAATCAAATGAGGTAAATTAGACCTTGTATAGATCAATGATTGGAAAACTAATGTATGTTGTTCATACTAGACTTGATATAGCACATGCAGGAATAAATGCAAGATTATCTGCTAATTCCAAAGAATCACATATGACTATTGTCAAGAGAATTATGAGATATCTGAAGAACACTGAGGACTATGGCTTATGGTATAAAAGAGAAGGAAAATTTGAGCTACAATTCTATACTGATGTTGATTGGGCTTGAAACATTGATGAATGAAAGAGAACAACTAGAGGAGAATTCTTCATGGGTGACAGAATTGTCACATGGATCATCAAGAAGAAAGGATGCATCTCTCAGTCTATTATAGAAGTAGAGTATGTGGTTGTTGCTGAAAATTGCTCCAATATTGCATGGATCAAATAGTTGCTGAAAGGTATGAATATTCATGAAGATTCTTGAACCAGTGATTATATATTGTGATAATACTAATGCAATTAATATTTCTAAGAACCTAGTCATGAATGCTAAGACTAATCATATTGCAATTAAGTATCACTATTTAAGAGAAAAAGTGAAAGAAAAAGAGGTGATACTAGAATATGTTCAATCAAAGGAACAATTAGCTGATATATTCACCAAGCCATTACTGAAAGATACATTTGAGTACTTGAGACAGAGACTAGGGGTACAACCCTTGTTTATTAGTCAATAAGTTGACTAGGAGGCTGCATCAGCCTACACACAATCAAAAGATCATTCATTTTGATGAAAGCACCAAGAAGGAAAACAATAGATACATATGTACACAACAAGGTATAAATCTGCACCAAACACAAGAGACAATGTACTACTGATGGATAAGGAAATTCAAGAAATATATTATATAAAGGGATGGAATATAATATAGAAGAAATTTTTTTGGTATTGTTGTCAAAGGGCGAGAGATTCTCATTATCATAAGGGAGAGAGATTATCATTATCAAAGGGAGAAGATCATTATCAAAAGGAAGAGTTAATCAATATCCAAAGGGAGAGATTGATTACATATGAAATATCCATCTAAGGGGGAGGATACATCTAAGGAAGACATTGTTGTCAAAGGAAAAAAACATTATCAAGAAGAGGAATAGTCAAGGCAAAGCACATATCAAAAACAAAGACAGAAGCTACTACATCTATCCAATAAAGGGATTGAAGATTAAAGATCCCACTCTATAAGAAACAAATCTAAGCTATATGATCTTACCGAGAGCTAGACATTTGTAATAGTTACAATAGGAGAGATTGATCAAACTATTATATTTCATATTATATTAGTAATAATATCGTATGATAATGTAGTGTGTTTCCATCAATCCTAAAGGGAGAGATTGATGACATGTAACTAATTGATTGTTTGAAGATGTTAAGTTGATCACTGAAATGCAGAAAGATAATGCAAGACATTAAATCAGTTAATGGATTGTATTGTCATTGATGTCAACTTGAGATAATCTAATCAGTTATAATCAAAATGTCAAAGACTTTAGAGAATCAGAGAGAAAGATTATTCTTTTAGTAATGCATAAAAGACAAGCATACACTAAGTGACTTCAAACACTGATGGCTAGTGGAACCCAACAGACAAAGATAACCAAAATTTAAGTCATAGTGATGCCCCATCAAATAGACCAATGATCATTACCGAAGAGTAGAATCACAAGCATTACCGACAACCAAAATTATATTCTTAACCGATGAGAAGAACTTTGCAGTGAAGCCCAAAGGACAGAAAAAATGACAGACAGACAACATCGATAGAGAAGCCTGAGGAGAACTGAAGTTTTGACCAAAGCTATCAAAGAGTTAAACCACCGAAGTTAAAAAGAGTTTAGAAATGAAAAAAAATCTAGCTAGGAGAGCTAAAGATAGACTTAACTGGTTGTTGACATTATTTTAATTGACAAGTTAAAGCCAGAGATAAGTAAAGGATTTAAAGCTATTTTATACAATTGGAAAGAAGATTTCTACAAGATAAAATAGGAGTTATGCTTTAACTCAAGATTGGCTAAGATTGTGGATCATGCCAAGAACAAGAAAATAAAGAAGAGAGAAATGGTAATATCATGTCTATAAAGAGACAACTTAATTCTTTATGAATTAAGAGGAGTGAATGAAAAAGAGGACGCTGGACAGAAACTAATGAAGAAAAAATCATACAATCCTGATCAATGAAGCTGAGGAAAGAGCTAAAGATTTTTGCAGACACCGAGCAATAGAAAACATCATCGCCAAACAAAACAAAAAGTGGAGAAAAGGTATTGAAAAGATATAATGATCAGAATGGTTTAATGAGCTTACAATAGATCTGAAAATATGCAAGTATAATTTGTATATGTGAATAGATTATTTACTATCTTAGTTTAACCATTGATTTATAATGTCTCTTAACTGAGTAGGATTTAAAGATCCTTTCTATATTGAGATACATCCCAAGGAGTATCAAAGAGTTTGATCATGAAGATAGCATGAGATGCCAGATACCATTTGACAAACTACACTAGGTTTGGTCATAGAAGGTAGCATAGAGATGCCCGATATCAAGTGACAAACTAATCTTTTAAATCCTCTAATAAGGTCACACCTAATAGTGTGTTTGTAACCTTTAACAAGGTTGGCTCCTCACCGAGCTCACTTTAGAAGAGTGAAAATTTTGGGTTACCGGTCCCAAGTAGTTTTTCCCTTAACAAGGTTTCCATGTTGAAAATCCTTGTGTTAATGTGTTTTTGAGTCATTACTTTAGTGTTTTGCATTACACATAAATAATCTGGATTGATCAGTACAGACTAAGCAATTTACTATTTTTGGTAAATGAAAGACTACTATTCGGTAAATATAAAGAATAAGGTTTAAAAGATAACTCTGAGCAGTAGTTATTTGATAAGTATATTTGAAGGCATTCATCTTGTAGGACTGAAGATAGCTAGAGGCTAAATATTGTGGTGCTAAATTTTTGGGTTGATTTATTGGAATATTTTGAGGCCACTGATTCACCCACCNCCCCCCCCCCCCCCAACACCCCCCCTCTCAGTTATTTCTAACAAAAAACAAGGAAGAAGGTTAGATAGAGGGATTTGCCTCAGTCAAACCCGTATTTGGAATCAACCTTGTAATGAAATGAAATAGATGAAAGCATGCTATCATATAACATATGCTATATTAGAAAAGTGTAATGTATCATAACTTGATAATGTTGATACTATAAGGTCCAATATTATTGAGAGGGGGGTGAATTAGTAATCTATCAGATCTATAACTTTTCACAATTCATTAAACACCATAAATCACATTCATCAACTTTAAACCTTATGCATGCAACAAACAAAGTGACCAAAGAATTATCCACAAATGAAACAAAGTAACACCAGTATTTTTATCATGAAAACCCAAATTAAGGGTGAAAACTACAGTGGGGATTAACAACCACAAATATTTGCACTCTTTTGAAATGCGTCATGTTAATGGCCTAGCCCTATTAGAAGATTCCAATGATACTTGGTTAGGAGAAGACCTGGTTAGGATGCACCCTTACCTCTACCCCTGTTAGGATCTTTACCCTGCTAGGAGTAACCTTGTTAAAGGATTTTAGACCCTAGATAAAGAGCCACCCTGTTAAAGGATTTACAAATTAGAGTTTTTAAAGTCTTCCTAGTTAAGGTATTTTCTTGCAGAAACTATTAGGAATCAACAAGTACAATGATTTGGGCATATCACACCTCCTCTTCTTTTTCATATCTAATTCAGCAAAACTATTCTTCTTCTTGAAGACTATCTTCACTCTTTATTCGACCACACCTTTGCATCCATGATCTACACTTGTATTATTCATCATTCTATATATATATATATATATACGTTACAAGTTAGTTAGGGAATTTAACTACCCTAAAAAATGTATTGCAATCTTCCCCACTTAATCCATAAACCCTAAAATGTATTACTAATCTAGAACAATGAATCACAACTTTAGCTTAGCCTTTAGATCCATCACACATTCAATTTAAATCAAGAACATTTCTTCAACATGCTTCTAAATCTTGATTAAATCTTATTACGCCAATCAATGAAATGGTAATTAATCATTACAAATCTTTTCTTCCATGTCACCTTGACACCTGGATCATAGAAACATCCACTACAACCGATCACATCATCACCGCTCACTGATCTAACATCAATTGTTCAAACATTTTTAAACTTTTGCATAGAACAATATTATGTCAACACAAACTATACCTTGCGGTACTCAATTCCCTTTTATGATCATAGGATCAACAAACCATCCTAGTCAAGATAAACATATCATTATTGCAACACTTAAATCCATACCAATTTGATAGAATAATCAAATCATTCACTGTTTGTCATTGCATGTTCTTCTATTTTCTTGATTACCCTTCAATCAATCATAACTTTCTCTATTGTTATTTCCATCTTATGTGATCATACATAATGTATCTAGAGACATCCCTGAGTCCCCAATAATGATTGCACACTCCAATTCATACTATAACACATAATTCATTTTCACTCATACTTGAGAGCACATCAGGAACACTGTCAACAAATACAACACTAAGTTGACATCAATGACAACACAATAAGTGATCTTCCTATGATCAAACTTGTACTAGTAAATACTCAATGAATTAGTACATTAGTTATGCAAACAATATCCCCCTTTGGCATTGATGACAACACCATAATTAATGGAAATACCACAATGAGATGATAAAACTAGATTCCCCTTAGTTGATGCACTTCCTATTCTTCTTTTGATCTTATCCCATTACCTAAATTTCTCTTATCTTCTCTTCTAAACACTTCAATCTTCTCCCCACTATCATGTTGACTTACTCTTCTCTATTCTTCTTCCCCTTTGACAACAATGCCAAAGGTGCCACCTAGGTCACCAACTGTTGTAACATCTTCCTTTGCCCCTGACTTCTCCCACTAAGGAGTAGTCCCTTTCAAAATCAACCCAATAGTGAAATATATTCAATGAGTCCTTTGGATTGATTCCTTCAACAAAGTCTTAGTGTCGTTCAAGTAGGGGAATAACCCCTAACTTTCCTCTCAGACACTCAAAAGTATATTTGGGTAATGGTTTAGTGAATATGTCTACTATTTTCTCCTTGGTTGGCACATGTTCCAACTTAAAGTATATTTGAGTAATGGTTTAGTGAATATGTTTTCTATTTTCTCCTTGGTTGACACATGTTCCAACTTAACTTCCTTTTCCTACACTTTCTCTCTTAGGAAAGGATACTTGATTGCAATATTTTTAGTCTTTGAATGCATTAATGGATTATTTGAAATGTTGATAGCACTTGTATTATCATAGTATATAGTCACAGGTTCAGTTCCCTTCTCTTTGATACCTTCTAGGATCAGCTTCATCCATGCAATTTGTGTATAATTTATAGCTTCTACTACATACTCAGCCTCTACAGTATATTGGGAGATGGAATTTTTCTTCTTACTTGTCCATGACACAAGTCTTCTTCCTAGGAAGAACGCTCCTCCACTTGTACTCTTTCTATCATCAATGTTTCCTACCCAATATTAATTAGTAAAAATACTCAAAGAGAAATCACCTTTGTGAGAATACCAAAGACCATAGTCTTATGTCTCTTTCAATTACCTAAATATTATTTTCACTTCTACCATGTGATACTCAGGATTATCCTAAAATCTTTCCACTATTCCAACTACTTGTGTAATATCTGGTCTCATATGAACAACATAATAAAAATTACCAATCATGGATCTATATAGAGTTACATCTTCTTCACTTGACTCATCATCCTTAGATAGCTTGCATCTTGTCACTATGGGGGTCCCAACTAGCCTAGAATATTCCATTCCAAAAGTCTTCATTACTTACTTTATGTACTTAGACTGATTGATATAGATACCATCTTTTAGTTGTGAAATCTTCAATCTAATAAAGAACTTAATTTATCCTATCATTTACATCTCAAACTCTTTCTTCATCTCTTCTGCAAACTCCAAGCTCATCTCATCATTTCCTCCAAAGATTATATTATAAATAAATACTTTAGCTAACAATATCTTATCACCATCAACCTTCAAGTATACATTTCTATCCTCACTTATTATTATGAAATAAATCTTAGTGAGATAAGAGTGTAATCTTTCATACCATTCCCTAGGTCCTTTTTTTAGTCCATACAACATTTTCCAGCTTGCACACCATGTCCTTATTCTCAGTCAATGCAAAACCATCAGGTTATTCCATGTAAACCTCTTCTTTAAGAATCCCATTTAGAAAAGAAGATTTGACATCCATTTGAAAAACTTTAAACTTCTCATAAGAAGCATAAGAAAGTAATATTCTTACCCCTTCAAGTATTTCCATAGGATAAAATCTTTCTTCTTAGTCCAATCCTTCCTCTTGTGCATAACATTTACACACAAGTCTTGCCTTATTATGAACCACTTCTCCATCTTCATTCATTTTGTTCTTGAAAGCCCATTTAGTACCAATCACATTTATTTATGCTAGTCTAGGAACAAGTCTCCATGTGTTATTCTTTTCAATCTGATCAAGGTATTCTTCCATTTCTTTTATCGAATCATCATTCTTCGAAGCTTGTTCAATAGTTTTAGGCTCAATATTTGAAATCATACATGTAATCTCTATGATTCTCCTTCTTGTCTACACTCCAGCATCTTTATCATCAATTATTTGATCAAGGGAATTATTCAATCTCACATACCTTGGAATAACAGTTTTAGGTCTAGGTGATTCATCTTCTTCCTCCACTAGTTGAACCACTTCTTCCTCAATGTTCTGTTCAACAATTTCTTTCTCTAGCAGTTGCACATGTACAAATTCTAGAATATTTCCTGGTTCTTTATTGCTTATTTCATTAGATTTCTTTGGATATTCATATACCTTCACACTTTCACTTTCAACCATTTTGTTAGTCCTTTTATTGAAACACTAGTAGGCCTTTCTTTTAGTATAATATCCAAATAAAATACCTTCATCACTCTTAGGATCAAACTTTCCAATAAAATCATTTCTTTTGATATAACATCTACTACCAAAAACTTTGAAATGTTTAACACTAGGTGTGTGACCATACCATAATTCATAAGGTTTTTTGTTTGTTCCTTTATTCAATGTTACCACCAGAAACTTTGATAACACAAACTACTTCCTTTATCCTCTGACCATATTGAGAAATGTTCTCACCTTCCACCATTTTCATGTCATCATATTTTCCCTTCAAGCTATATACCCTATCTTTTTGCACATCTTTGTCTCCACTATATATTAGCTTCAACTTTTCCCAAAAATCAAAGGAAATCTCAAGTCCATGTACATAAATATACTCAGTATTAGGCAATGTACTCACAATTGCTTCTAATTCTTGTATGTTCTCTTGTTGCTCCTTCAATTGATCTAAATCAAGAATCCTTGTAGGAACTATATATATCTTTTCCACATGACTCTAGAACTAAGGCCCCATGCCTTTCATATAGATCTTGATCATGTTTCTCCATATAGTTTAGTTGTCTCTTGTAAACTGAGAAAATTCCTTCTTCATCATCGCATCTTTTCCTCAAGCTGTAAGGCTTACCACAAAGACAAATATAAGTGCTTCTTTAAATGTAATGAAATATGTTGATGCAATAGATTTGAATTAACACAAAAACCAAAAATTAAATCATTAAAGACAAAATATTATGTGATGGATATTTAGTTTCTAATATGCTTAATTGAGAAGAATAAAGATGTAGATCATGGTTACCAAAATGAGGAGAGACAGGGTCTTTATATACCTCTCACAATATCTCAGGGGTTAAAACTCAGGCAGGCGGGCTATAGATAAAGATATACCACTAAACCTCTAAGATGGGACCCTAGGTCCAAGTTTGGATTGATCGTTAGGGGAAAAAAGAACTAGGTGTTATGTTCTATCTAATCATAGCTCATATCGAGACTATAAGTCCCACATAATCAGGGGATGCTAGATTATTCAGTATAACTGATTCCAAGATTGGGGCATAACACAAAGGAAACAAATGGAACATATGGCCTAGGTAATGAAATAAATTATGTGATTAGAGGAAAGAAAGAGGAGAGGAAAGAAAGAGGAGCATACTTAGAAATAAGAGTTTATCTCAATTTTAAACAAGATTGAATTGAAACAGGATTCATATTTTAATTTAGGTGTTCATTAAGTGTAATATGAATTCCTACTATGAGAACACACTAAGTTGGGTGATAAATAAATCCATAAATATTACAATAATTGAGTGCTTACAATTTAGGATGGTACATCATTAAATATTTAATTACAAATGTGAGCAAGATAAATAAATGTAATTAAAATTTCTATTTAAATTTAGGTGTCTACAACAATATCCAAAGTGATCCCAAACATCACACATTCTTGAGCACATCCTATAAAGTTAAGAACATGGTAACATATAACAATAATTAGTCGGCCCTAAGCATTTCTTAAACATGAAGCCACTCAATGTGGCTCCCCACATGACAATGTGGGACCCAAAACCAAATCAACACATCATATAATTCAATCAAGAACATGACATAAGAAAGAGAACAAACCTTGTTGGCTAGATAGCCACAAATAACCCTGAAGGATAACTATAGACACAATGTAACATAAAAGTACTCAATTATTTCTATGTATATCACATAAAGATGTTAATTTAATGTCCAAAATCATTCCCAAGAATATATTTCATGTTTCCTCAATGATCCAAGCTACCACAACCATCCTGACACCGGATCCTTCATAACTGGAAGGCCAGAAAAACATAGTCATGAAACATATCACCCAAAACATACTTGTGCCATACATGTCTTCCAAAAATTTGAATTAATCCATTACACAAATATTATAAATATTCCCTCCAAGAAAAAACACTGCAAAAATCAATGTGGATAAATGTGAAGAATTATTTTTTCCAATCTTGATGGACACAAAAACTTCAAACATACTACATACACTAGAGATATTAACAACAATGTCAAGGAATTGAAAGTATAGGATTCATTCATAGACCATAAAATATATGTTCCAAACTAAAATTAAATGACTTAAAATGTGAAGTAATGTGGAACATTCTTGTAGGAAAATACTAGAGTACTTATCTGCATAGGCATTCTTAAACATTATTCAATGATCAAAAAACCTTTTGTAACAATAATTTATCATAATGATAAACAAGAGAGATACATTAAAATAGCTTGTAGAATCATACAACCATCTGTACTAATTTCATTCTTCTAATCCTTATCTTGAATTTTTAATGCTTCTAATTCTCATCTCAAGGCTACTTTTGTTAATGCTTATAATCCATATCTTAAAATGAATTCATTTTGAATTCATCTCTATAAATAAAAATGAGTCTGTATCCCATCTCTCATTTCCAACTTTGATCTTCAATACACATAATTTTCAATCACAGGGGAGGATTGACAGCCAATCTTATTGCATCAACATGACAACAATTCTGACCAACAATGTAAAACCAATATCTCACAGCAATACAACATCTTTACCATAATT
This sequence comes from Thuja plicata, assembly GCA_018584345.1. Classification (NCBI taxonomy): domain Eukaryota; kingdom Viridiplantae; phylum Streptophyta; class Pinopsida; order Cupressales; family Cupressaceae; genus Thuja; species Thuja plicata. The sequence goes on from MU225907.1 coordinate 672,769, forward strand.
AGAAACACATCATCTTTATCATGACTAGAAATACAATATAGTGTGGACATCAACACCAAGTAGGTGGTCATTCACAATAAAGAATACTATAAATCATCAATCACTTGCACAACCATATTCCATATGTACCGAAGAAACATTGCATTTGATATGAATCCCCCCTTTAAAAAAGTTTCCACATCTACACAAGTTGACCTCACAATCATCAATGAGTCCATCCAATAATCTCCTAATTGAAACATCACAACAAGAAAAGGGTTTTCATAAAAAAGTCAACACCACAATGTATATCAGCAAGCTCTCAACTACAAGTAAGAAGGGGGTTGACATCAATGACAATGCCAGTTGCCAACACTTACATTATCTATGTTCAAATTTCTCTAAACCCTTATTTTCCATATTTCATTCATGTTGTCCTACCTTGAGCTTGTGAGGTTGAATCTTCATGTCATTTATTGAATTGGAAATGTGATTTTTCTGTCCTTTCAATTAAGTTATTTTTGAATTGGTGTTGTTTTGAATAATGACCCTACAAAAAGCATTTGTCATCACTATTTTTGAATAATTTGATGTGCTACTTATACCTCCATAAAAGAAATAAAAATATGGGGCATATATCTACCCTCAAATTTCATCATACTTTGAAGTATTCTCAATGATTTTGATTTTGTGAAAAATTGGTTTTGTAGATGTGGTTCCCAATGTTGTGGTATTATGAATCACTACAGTGTCAAATTCATTCAACATCCTTTTTAGTAACCTTTTTCATGAGTATTTAATTTTCCATCATTTAGCTTGCATATTCATGTGATGTCATGTGACCACTAAAATGGGATCTAAATGTAGTGCTATAAATTATACTCCATTACTGTGATCCCAATTTCACACTATTTTTAGCACTTTCTTTATTTTTCATTCCCCTAAATCATTTTCCTATTTTTGTCCTTGATTTACCCCCCAACTTAGAGTGATGTGTCCTATTCTATTTTATATCTTCATAATTTATCTCGCACTTAATATTTTTATCAAAACAGAAATTAGGACCAAGTCTAGTGTCAGCAAAATTCAGTCTTGCACCCCCTTTAGGAGAAACAATTTGGAAGGACTAGTGTTCCCTATACCTTAGTCTCACCAAAATTTCTAAAAAAAATTCAAAATTCAAGTGTTGGCCTTGACATTACAAAATTTGGTCTTGATTTTTGTATTTGACCATTTTTGTTGAATTTTTATAAAAAATCAATCTTGTAATCCATGTTGACATATTTAAAAAGTTAGAAGATGAATGTGTTGGTATTGATGTCAACATAGTGGAATTGATCATAGGAAGTGATCACAAGAATAGATTAGTTGTGCTAAATGAACTGTTGCAAGTTAGCCAGTGGAGCAGAGTGTTTAGAGGTCTGGTGTGAAGAAAACATGATAGTTATGGAGTTGCACACATAGAAGGATGTTGAAGGTATTTAATTTTTTCACCCAAATTTTTATAGTGTTTCATAAATATTTGGATAGGTGAATAGGTTATAGAAGATGTCTGGTAGAAAAGGTAATAGTCGGTGTTAACAAGAAGCCAGTAAAAGGTCTGGTTTTCTCAATGGAGTAAAAATTTCAAGGAATGCATTTAGGAGTGTATTTGGGCCATGATCAAGTTTTTTCAACTCAAAGGGTTTATACTTACAAGGTCTGAAAGGCATATTCTTATTATCTCACTGGCTTGATAATAATGTTCTTTAGGGCTTGATGAAAAAATGGTGAACATAGCGATTTTTCTTGCAGGATCTATATGAAGCATCAATGCTTGACTCTATGACTCCCAACTCATTATTATTGAAATTAAAATGACTAATTAATGAGGATTTTATTCTCCTTCTTCTTCAAGCTCCATAGACTCAGGCAGGTGTACCTCTTGACTTATTATTTCCCAATAAATCAGACAGTGGATTACGGATTTTGATCCTTCTTCTCTTTTAGTTCCAAACTCAGGAAGGCTAACCTAATGACTCAATTCTTTAATGAATCAATAATAATGTATGTATTATTCAATAATAATCCTAGACATCTATGCTCTTAAGAAGAAAATAAAAATATTGTTCAATATTTTGATGGATTGATGATGATCACTGCTAGACCAGTAGAGACCAGTGCCTTATTCATTAGGTAAAGAGTCAAAAGAAGATATATCCATAGAGAATTATTAATAATAACACACCCAGAACCCAGGTGAAATTCCTTACAAGTCACCCTCTCATTTCCATTACTATGTATCAAATTCTTATGAAAATCTTGATCCCTCTGAAACTACTCTTAACACTTACTATCTCCTTGAAAGAAACTTAAAAATAATCTCATAGTTACCTTATAACCAGTGTATTTAAAATGCCTTATAGATTCAATATACAAGAACTCAAAGATAAACACATGAAGACATCATAGATATGTAAAAGGAATCCCTATTGTATTCTCATTAAAATCCCTTTATTTCAATACATTATAATGATAAAAGCTTTGAAAATAGACTCAGAATCAGAAAACTGCCCAGCAACATTAATTTCACCATCCTTGTAACAATGGAGAAGACAAAAGATATAGAAAAAGGGAAAACCAAAATCAACCCTAACTGACACATGTCTATTTGCAAGAAAATTCTACAAATATCTTATTTTCTCCAAAAATTTGATTTGATTTCTCTCCTTTGAAATGCCTTTGTGTTAGAATAGTCCCAAAGGATAACTGAGAGGTTGGGGGTTGAATCACTTATCAACTAATTTTATTCTTTTCTTTTATTAACTCCAAAATATAATAAAGTAAATTCGCATTCAGAGAACATAATAAACAACACCACAATTTGGTTATGGGGAAACCAAATGGTAAAAACCCCGGTGGGAATTAACACCCATAATGAACTATACTTGTTTATAATAATCCTTGTTAGAAGATCTTGCAACCCTGTTAGGATTTTTTATTTACAATGAAATAAGTATAGTTACCTGGTTAAGGGTCTGGCTCTGTTAGGATTCTTTTACAAATAACCCTGTTAAGGGTGAGGAATCACTGTCCAAAAGCTCACTGCTTCAATGGTGAAGGCTACAACCTTCTATAGAACAGATATGAACTATATCTGATGATGAAATGTAGAGTAGACCTATTGTCTTGATCAGTTCCAATGTATTGTAGTCTTTCACTTCTTCCTCACATAGATCCTTGATGAATGAAACAAAACTGATATTCTGCTCTGTACTTTTTTGTCTCTTGTCTTCTAATTCACACTTAGCATTCCACAAATGAACTACTATAAGTATCTTCCTCAAAGTATGAGATCATGGGACCTATTAGGAAACTCTTCATAACATCCTTGTTGGCTTAACTAACCACACAAGCATAATTACAACTGTGTAATATAAACTGAATAGATGTGACGCTTCACAAAGTCGGCCTCATCAAATTAACTCTAACATTGCAATCTTGTTGAAACATGTTTGGCGCCTTTAGATAACTATCTTCAACTCATAATTAAAATTAAATATACACACACATATCCCAAAGATAGGCACAACTCAAGAATCAATGCAATACGTCAGCTTTGTATAGACAACCTCCAGAAATTGTAACTATTGTTAACAAAATTACACAACATATCTGAGTCTGCGTGAATGAAAAAAACATAAACAACATGTCTAAAAAATGAATATAACCGTGCAATGCTTGATAAAATCATTCTGATAAGTACATATAGAACACTTCTATATATTATATGGTGTCATCAATGACAAACATACAATCAACTAGCTGACAGAAGTAAATCTCCAACAATCTCCCCCTTTGTCATTGATGGCAACATATGATATTAAAAACATTTTTAGCACATGGTGTCTTCTTTATTTTTACAATCTTCTCAATATCCTCATCAAAGATCCCTCTACACTTCTATAGCTCTTCTATCTATATTTATACTCCCCCAGAGTATATGCTCCCCCTTACTATATACTCCCCCTTTGACATTAATGGCAAAGGGTGCCATAAACAATTAGGCACAGGTACTACTCCAGAAGTAGAGTAGTCAACCATTCATCAGTCACTATGGACTGATGTTCTTGCTGCTTTATCTAATCAGACTTAGGAGAGGGAATTACTCCTAACTTCTCCGTGAGATACTCAAAAGTATCTTTTGATAAAGGCTTTGTGAAAACATCTGCCAACTATTCTTTGGTGCTCACATAGTCCAATTTTACTTCATTATCTGCAACTTTTTCTCTAAGAAAATGGTATTTAATCTCAATGTGCTTTGTCTTTACGTGCATCACAGGGTTCTTAGACATGTTGATAGTGTTGGTCTTATCACAGTGAATAACAATAGGATAATCAACCTGTATACCAAAATATTTAGCCATATGCTTGATCCAAACCATTGTTGAACAATTCAATGCTACTGCAACATATTCAGCTTCTGTTGTTGATTGAGAGATACAATTCTTCTTCTTTCTTACCCAAGAAACCAACCTATCTCCAAGAAATAGTTCTCCTCCATAAGTATTCTTATTTTCATAAATACAACCTGTCCAATCTGCATCTGTATACACATGAAGTTGTACATTCTCTGATTTAGGATACCATAAACCATAGTCTGTAGTTCCCTTTAGATATTTGAATATTCTCTTTATTTCCATTAGATGATTCTATTTTGGTTTAGTTGCAAATCTACCAATAATACCAACTGTATTAGATATGTCTGGTCTAGATTGAGTAAGATATATAAGTTTTCCAGTCATAGACTTATACAATGTCTTGTCAACTACTGCAGAATCATCTTCTTTAGAAAGTTTGCTTCCTATTATCATAGGAGTGCATACTGGCTTACAGTATTCCATCTTGAAAGTCTTCAATATTTCCTTCACATATTTGGATTGATTTATAAATATTCCTTTATCTGTCTATTTTACATTTAATCCCAAAAAATATTTTATAGGACCAATCATGCTCATTTCAAATTCATTCTACATTTATTTTGCAAATTTTGCACTAAGCTTGTCATTACCTCCAAAGATAATGTCATCAACAAATATGGCTACAAGTAATAATCCATAAGGTGTCTCTCTTATGAATAGGTTACAATCTGCTGCTCCTTTCTTAAATCCAATCTTGGTAAGATAACCATCTAGTCTCTCATACCAAGCTCTTGGGGCATGTTTAAGTCCATAGAGTGCTTTCTTCAATCTGCATACCATGTCTGGTTTATCTGATAGATTAAATCCTTCAGGCTGTTCTATGTAAACTTATTCCTTCAGGTCACCATTCAGAAAGGTGGATTTGACATCCATTTGATATACTTTGAATTCTTTGAATGTTGCATAGGCCAAGAATAACTTGATGGCTTCTAATCTTCTCATAGGGGAAAATGTGTTAGTGTAATCTATCCCTTCCCTCTGTGCATATCCTTTACACACTAGTTTTGCCTTGTTTCTGACCACTATACCATCTTCATTCATCTTGTTCCTAAATACCCACTTTGTTCCAATCACATTTTTGTCACTAGGTCTAGGAACCAATTCCCATGTGTCATTTTTTATTATTTGATCTAATTCTTCTTCAATTTCTTTCTGCCAATCAAAATCCTTGCAAGCATCTTCAATATTTAAGGGTTCAATCTGTGAAATTAAACATACCTCTTCATCTACTGTTAAACTTTTTTCTTTAGATCTAGTCAAAACACTACTGCTCTGATCTCCAATGATATCATCTTTTGAATGATACCTAGATGTGAATTTTGAAACTTTTGGTGTGACATCCTCATCTGTAATCTATGATACTTCTTTTCTTGATTTAGGTTCATTACATGATACATCAATGCAATCAAACATTTCTTCAATAACAGTGTCTTTACTGTTAGGCCTGGGTTCATCCTCAATCATAGGTGCATATTCATAGTACCTCTCTTCAACCATGAACTTCTCATCAATATTTACATGAGTGCTTTCAATTATCTTCTTTAATCTTAAATTGAAACATCTGTATGCTTTTCTTTTAGTAGAATAACCAAGGAAAATACCTTCATGGATTCTAGCATCAAACTTACCAACACCATCATCTCTCTTGATGTAGCACTTGCTACCAAAGATTATGAAGTATTTTACTGTAGGTACATTACCAAACCAAAGTTCATAAGGTGTCTTATCTGCGCCTGGTCTTAGTTGTGTTTTGTTGATAGTATAGACTGTTGTATTAACAACATCTCTCTAATAGGTGTGCGTAACTTTTCCTTCAATCATCATGGTGTGTGATGTATCAAGTATGATCATGTTCCTTCTTTCTACAATCTCATTCTGCTGAGGGGTTCTGGGTGCACTCAATTTTATTTTGATTCCATGTTCTTCACAGTAGTCATAGAACTGGTCAGAGGTGAATTTTCCTCCTCTGTCTGATCTTAGACACTTTAGTTTTATCCTAGATTCATTCTCAACTTTGGCTTTGAATATTTTGAACTTATCAAAGGCTTCAGACTTCTCCTTTAAGAACACAACCCACATCATACTTGAAAAATCATCAACAAACAAAATAAAATACCTTTCTCCATAGTATGATCTAGTTTGAGTAGGACCACATAAATCTGTATGCACTAGGTCTAACTTGTTTTCATCTGAGTTCTTCTTGCTTCTGAAAGAGCTCCTTACATGCTTTCCCATAACACATTTCCTGCACATTGTGTCAACTGGTCTTGCAATACTTGGAAGGTCTCTAACTATCTTGACATTGCTTATCTTTACTATATTATCAAAATTGATATGACATAGTCTCTTGTGCCATAACCAACTATCATCCACTTTTGCAAAAAAACAACTTACATCTAAATTGAGCTGAAAAACATTACCTTTTGTCTTTGAACCTGATGCAATCATGTCTCCTTCTTTGTTGCTAATAATGCATTTGTTGTCTTTGAATTCCAAATGATAACCTTTGTAAAGTAGCTGTCCAACACTTAGTAAATTATGATGTAATCCATCAACATACAGAACATCATCGGTCTTATTATTTCCATCCAGGGTGATAGATCCTTTGCCTATGATAGGTTTGGGAGTGCTATCTCCAAATCTAACCATACCACCTTTGTACATGTCTAGATGAACAAATTTGTCTTTATCACCTGTCATGTGATGAGAGCATCCGTTGTCAATGATCCAATCAGTTCTAATGTCTACTTTGGAAATTAGGGCTAACTCCTGTGCTTCCTTTTCATCTTCAATGTCCATTTCCTCAAGCAATTTTTCCATGTCATTAAGGGCAATGAATCCAATTTCATTTTCTCCTGAATCTTCATCAGTTATACCTTCTTCAGCATGATAGCATTCCTTTCTATATTTAGGTTTATAATCAGATCTGAATTTCTTTACTCTTGTGGGACACTTGGATGCAAAGTGACCAATAATTTTGCATGAAAAACATTTGAATGGAAACTGTCCTTCCTACTTTCCTTTGCCTTTCTTTTCTCTTTTAGCAATCATGGAAATGATTTCTTCTAGTTCTTCATCAACTTCTTCTTTCTCAGTATTGCTAGAGATGTGTAAAGGTTTCTTACTATGAACTAAGGCTTTGAAGGTTGTTTCACTTTTGGGTTCAATCTTCAGTCCTTATATCTCAAATGTAGAGATTTTACTAATCAAAGTCTCTCTCTTGAAGTATTGTGAAAATTACATGGTTTCCTCTAGAATATTGATCTTGTTCTCATAGTCTGTTGTTAAGGTAGTCAACAGCTTGTCCATTATGTCTTCTTCTATTATTTCTCCACCATTATTTGTGATTCCAAAAACTGCTTCATTTATCCTCTAACTGTAGGCTCTGATGTTCCCTTCAGGTAACATCTCAAGATTGTTGTATTTATTTTTCCATGTATTCCTGCGTGCATTCTTTTCTTGGATATCTCCTTCAAACATGTCTTCTAAATACTTCCATATTGTGTATGCCTTGTCTACTTTCTTGATCTCAGAGAATTCATTGTTAGATAGTGCACTTATAAGGGCTTCTTTGGCAACTACATTGGCTCTAAATGTATCATTTTTTTTACTAGTAGCATCATCTCTTGAGAGATATTTTAGAGACGGAATAACAAATTTTTGTGTGGCTATCTCAAAGATGTGAAAACCAACACACTGTAGATGTGTTATCATTTTTTCTTCCAATCCAGATAATTCTCTCCATCAAACTTAGGACTCTCTTTTCTGAAGTATGCCATCTAATCTACCTTAAGCTATTAGGATTTCTCTTGAAGGCACTTGGCTCTGATACCAATTGTTAGAATAGTCCCAAAGGATAACTAAGAGGGGGGGGTGAATTAGTTATTAGATAATTTAATTATTTTATTTTATTAACTCCATAATACAATAAAGTAAATCCACATTCAGATAACACAATAGATAACACCACAATTTGGTTACGGGGAAACCAAATGGTAAAAACCCCAGTGGGAATTAACACCCACAATGAACTATACTTGTTTATAATAATCCCTGTTAGAAGATC
>MU225907.1:681358-699482 GCA_018584345.1 Thuja plicata
TACAAATAACCCTGTTAAGGGTGAGGACTCACTGTCCAAAAGCTCACTACTTCAATGGTGAAGGCTACAACCTTCTATAGAACAGATATGCACTATATCTGATGATGAACTGTAGAGTAGACCTACTTCCTTGATCAGTTCCAATGTATTTTAATCTTTCACTTCTTCTTCACATAGATCCTTGATGAATGAAACACAACTGATATTCTTCTTTGTACATTTTTTGTCTCTTGTCTTCTCATTCACACTTAGCGTTCCAGAAATGAACTACTATAAGTATCTTCCTCAAAGTATGAGATCATGGGACCTGTTAGGAAACTCTTCATAACATCCTTTTCGGCTTAACTATCCACACAAGCATAATTAAAACCATGCAATATAAACTGAATAGACGTGATGCTTCACAAAGTCGGCCTCATCAAATTAACTCTAACATTGCAATCTTGTTGAAATATGTTTGGTGCCTTTAGATAACTATCTTCAACTCATAATTAAACCTTAATATACATGCATATCCTAAAGATAGGTGCAACTCAAGAACCAATGCAATACGTCGGCTCTGTACAGACAACCTCCAAAAACTGTAATTGTCGTTAACAAAATTACACAACATAACTAAAACTTCATATCTGAGTCTGCGTGAATGAACAAAACATAAACAAAATGTCTACAACATGAATATAACCATGCAAGGCTTGATAACATCATTCTGATAAGTATATACAGAACACTGTTGTATATTATATGTTGTCATCAATGACAAACATACAATCAACTAGCTAACAGAAGTAAATCTCCAACACTTTAAACTGCAATCATTTTGTCTAACAAACTTGATTCTACTTGCCTCTTCAAAATCTGAAAATCTTCCATGCATGCCTTTGAAATCTGATTTCATTCTTCCCTTGGAAATTGCCTCTCATGAATTCTCCTTCATTTTTTGTAAATAAATATATGCAATGTTTTAAAATATTATAAGATTGTGTAGATTAAATCTTACATTTCGTGTCTCTGTGCAAATTTAATCCTTGAAATTTGCCTTTAAACTATAGTCTTTTACCCTTTTATTATTTTTACAATTTATACATTTATCCTTGCACTTTTCTCTTGCATTTTCTCTCTTTTATGCATACTTTTCCCCATAACTCACCATATTTTACCACTTGTCTTGTGTTGGTTCGCTCTTAAGTCTACCTTGGTTCATTTGGAGATTCAAAAACTACCTTTATCTCCTAATCTCTGAATCATTTTCCTGACCCTGGGTTTATCTAGTGACTTGGAGACAAGCTCTTACCTCTGAATCTCTGAACAAACTCAACTTAGACACATCTTTAACCCTAGGTTTATTTGGAGACTTGGAGACTAGTGTATCTCTAAATCTCAGAATGATCCTACTAACCCTGGTTAGATCTGGAGACTTGGAGACATCCCTTGATCTTGATCTTGATCCAATGGATCGCACTAAATCTCAGTGTAGACGTCCAAAAATATTAATATTAAATTCCCTCTTATTCCTCTAACTACTTAATTTAATCAATTAAACAGTTTCATAACCTGGTATTTATCAATAGTTTAAATACTATTCTTATGTATTTTATTTAAATACATTTGCCTCCACAAAATCCCCTTTTAATAAATTTATATTTTTTAAATCCTCCATATTCCTAATTCTTCTAAAGCATGATTTATTCAAATTCAATTTGGATTATAATCTAAACCCTAGCTAGGAACCTATTAATCCTACCCTAAAGCCTACCATATTCTTACCCTACTCCCATCACCTCATTTCCTAAGTATATTTACCCACCTAACTGCCCTCTGATCATGCTTAATGGGTGATTCCTAACCTTTTTAAGGCTAATGGAATGCTCACCCACATGGGAAAATTCTCTACAAAATGGGCACCCATTCCTTTTTAATTCCCTCTTACAACTTTGTCTCCCCTTTTGAAATATTGAGCTACTCAATATTAATGTCAATTTTGACTCAAAATTGGCCGTCTTTTCAAGTCCATGTGTCTCCCATGTGGCTCTTATGTGGATGCCACATAGGTGCCACTTCATCCAAGCCTCTTCCTCTCTCCAAAAACTCTATAAATAGAGGTCTTCTCCTCTCATATTTTCATCTCTCAATTTGCATTGTTATCATGCTATAACTTTAGAATTCATAGTCATTTTCATGCTAATGTTCTTAGTTTCTAGTTTTTATGCTTTTCATGCTTAAGTCACTTAGAAATCACATACTAGGTTCTAAATTAGTGAATGAATCTTTGTTTCTATATAGCATATGCATATCATCTTTATGACTAGCTTTAGAATATCATCTTCTTGAAGAAGATTTGAGACTAGTTCCTCATACTAGCACTTGAATCTTTCTTCTTGTTTTGTTAATCTTGCATAGCATTGGGATCCATAGAATTTTTTGTGTTTGAGAGAGCACACCTACATACAATCACAATGAGAAAATCAAAATGAGTATAATAGGGTGCATTGTTTACTTATTTTTAAGCTCAATATGATGTTATTTGGTATTCTTTATTTCTTGCTTGATCTTTTACATACTTTTGAAATGATTTATGTGCTAACCCGCTAATGTTTGCAGGTTTAAGTTTGCTCCCAATATATTGAAGAATTCCTCATACTACATTATGGCATGCCTGGTAGGACCCACGTCCCTAAAATTCTAACTTCTTATCTTATTTTCTCTTCAAATTTCACCCAGAACACAAATCAACGTCTACATTTTACGCAGAGGCGTCTGTGAAAATGTCAGTTCTCACTGAACTGTCATTCGATGTCTGCGTTGAACCAATGTCTTCACTCTAAACTGGTGTCTCCTCTTGGAAGAGCTAGTTTAAGACTTTGCAAATACAACCTTTTGACTTATCAAGATTTCTTGTTTTCCTACTGGTTTTTGGCATATTATCATTCTATTTTTTAGCAGAGATTCATTTTACAAGCAGAGATTATGCTAAATTTTCATTAGGGAGAATATATTTTGATAATGGTCCAAAGAACACTAGCTTTTAAGTTGTGTTAATACTCTCTAAATGGCTAAATTTGATCTAACTAAAGACTAGAAAGAATAAAAGTGACTTTTATTTGCTGTCTTTTTGTGTTTACAGGTAAATCGGTGGGTTCGTAAATGTTGTTTCATGAATCGGCGTCTTCAACCCACAAATCAGCGTCTACACCTTGCATCGGTGTCTGAGCTCTGTAAATTGGCATTTATGATTTGTATATCTATTTTTCTAGTTTTCTATGTTTTTTAGAGAATTTTCTGCTTTCTATCTTTTTTTTAGAAAAAAAAAAAAAAAAACTAGAATCGGCGTCTGCACCCTGAACTAGCGTTTGCGCTCTATCAAAGTTTGATTTATCATATGATAACAAGTGTTAAGTGTTTCTTATGTTTTTAATTCTTGCCAAAAGCTAAACTTGAAACTACTAACTGATTGTTTTGTAGCACTACTTGTCAAAGACACAAATTGAAAAACTACTCACATTTGTCTTACAGGTTACCTCAGATCTACATCGACCAAACGATCGTGTTTGTATTAATTTTTTTAGGCACCTAGACTAATTAGATAGATTTTTTTGGTTAATGCTAAGTGAGTGTTAGGGGATTATGCTCTCTTTCCTTTTGGGAAGATCAAAAACCTAGACACACTTACTTAGTGTTAAAAAAATAAATCTTTTGGAAAGAACAAAGCGTGTCTTGCGTGCTTGTGGAGAAAATGATATTGGATAGGAGATTATGCTCTTTTCCCCTTGTGGGAAAATTAGAAATCCAGACTCCTTTTTTTTACCAATCCAGGTTACTATGAATCCTTTAGATGGGCCTACCGGTTGAGGAAAAAATCTCCCGGGAATGACCCACGTGAGAACGAGGTGTAAGCCACACCACTCTAACTCGCATTAATCAAATTTACTCCTTGGGGTCAAAGCCTCAGGAGTTAGTTGGACTTTGAGCTTATACTTGACTCTTGTCTAGCTTAAGTGCGGCCTCGGAGTCTCAATTGCATTTACATGACCACTTTTATCAAGACACTCTATAGGGCTATATGCCTGAATCGTGCTTGCACAAACATAGAGGATACAATCAAATGGAGAACCATACTAAACACTCTAGTCTTAGAAGCTACCTAGAACACCCCCGAAAGGTGATAATTCTTGTGCAAGGAAGATAGTAACTTCCCCAAGATCACTCATACATTCGTGCCACCTTGAGAGTTTAGAACCGGATAATATGACATCATGACTAGAGCCATTGCGTGCTTGGTGATGGCTATATTCTGATTAGCTTTTATGTGTATGCCTAAGCTTATGAGCAATTATTTTCATGCTATGCCAATTCCTTAGGTAGATTTTGTGCTTGAAGTGCTTGAAGAACATTGACAAATCCAAAACACAGACAATATCCAACATTCAAATTTGTCATGTGCTTGTATCCTTCAAGATTGCTTTGTCCCTTGTCAAATTTTTTTCAGACACATGCTTGTTATTTTCTGGTTTGACTATGTTGAAATTGGTTCTTGCAATGGAACAAATCTATTGAGAAATCAAAATATGATCAATCTTTTTGCCAGATTATCAAGACGACATCCTTTTGCAAAAATTTGGTCTTTTATGAGACATGTCCTAAAAACCTCCAACTATTTATCCAAGATCAGATCTACTTATAGGACATGACCAATTCCAAGAAGCATAAGAAGGGGAAAACCCTGTTACCACCCATGCAAAGAGAACAGAAAAACACAACCTGAGAGGCCACCAAGTACCAACACATTATCGATTCTGTCAAGCAAGAAATCCATAAACAAGAACAATTTGAGAAAGTGATCTACAACAACAAGGTTGCTCATTTCATGAGAAAATATCATCTAAATTGTGCTTTTGTTGGAGTTGAAAAATATGACTAGTCGGTTTACCACAACAAACACAAGTTCTTCCTCTTCTTAAGCTCACTTAGTTTGCATTTTTAGGACCTCACTTAGGTTGTCATCTTTAGGAACACATCACACACTTATCCTAGCATGATCTTGCATTAATCAAATCAGTCCTAATTAGCCTAGCATCATCCTAATCATCATACAAAGCATCCTTGATCACAACCCTCAATTGGTAGTGCATACCTTTTTGAGTTGCTAAAAAACCTACATCTTAATCAAATCCCATCCTTGAATGTCCTTAAACTAAGCATTGTTTAGGATAATCCCCTTTGTCTTTTACAACCTCATCACCTTGATCAAAAAGGTTGGTTCATATTAACAAAGAATCTCATCTGCCGAAGACCACAAGTCTGTCTTAGGTAGACAATCATATTCACTTGATCCTACAATAGGGAAAGAAACTCTTGATCCTTGCATACATCAAGTCATCCTTAATCCGTAGAAGTGCATCCATTATCTTAAACACATCATAATCCTAGTATCATCATCCTTAGTTTCCTAGGTGCATCCTTGCATACATCTTGCATCTCATATTCCTTTAGGATAATCGTTTCATGCCACCTATCACATGAGCCACTAAGAAGAGGAAGAACATGGATCCTAATCTTGCCACTAGCTCATCTAATCCTATGACTGACAATACCAACACCATGGTCACTTATGCACCTCAACCCAATGATCAAATCAAACATATCTAGGTAGACACTAATGAAACTCCCACTCTAAGTACCGTGGAAACATTTATCAACCATCCAACACTTGTCCACATGGTAAACACCATGAGTGGACATAATAGCAACTAGGTACTATTGGACATCCAACAACAAGGACTTCAACTTCCACCTTGGATTATACCCACACTTGTTACATGACCTATGGCACTTCCAGGGGAACGTCCTTATCCCACTATAAATGAAGGTTTTGATCCACTTCAACAAGCCCTACAAGTGGGAACTCTTCTCGAGCAAGTAGTTCATCCCTCCATTCCACCTTCCATCATACACACAACACCTTCACCTACCTCGAAAGTCCCACCTGCTGATGCCACATCAACAGTGCAAATAATACCCCCTATCACTATGCAAGCACCTCCGCAAGCCGTAGTCGCTCCTCTTTCGCAAGCAATCCCAACATTCATTGCAAACTTTCCACTACCACTAGTTAGCACACAGCAAACCACCATTCCACCCATTCCCACTCAACCCATTCAAAGTGCTACAACTAGTTCACAACATCAAAGTACCCAAATCTCCATGCCTATTCTGCCTTTCTTCACCACAGGCATGCCACCTACCAACACCTATAACCAACCCTTATTTCCACAAGGGCCCACTTCTCCCACTCCACTAGAAACACAATCACAACAAATGCCAGCAATTCCACCTCACATGTTGTTCAACCCAAATCCCCCCACATTATAGGCATCCATGAATCCCTTCGCCATACCCCAAATTCCCATCCAACCTATCCAACAACAACCTATCCAATAGCAACATCAACATCAACCTATCCAACAACAACAGCAACAACAACCTATCCAACAAAAATAGCACCATCAACCTATCCAATAGCAACCTATCCAACAACAACAGCAACAACAACCTATCCAACAATAGAAAATCACCAATCCATTCACATCACAAGCGCAACAACAACCAATCAACCCCTTCACAGCTGCACAACCCACTATCCAAACTACACATCAGCCACAACAACAAACACAGGGGGTAAATCCCCTCATGGCACAACCACTAAAATAGTTTGCTAATCCTTTTATCCAACCCGTACAACAACAGCAAACTCATTCCGCCAATTACATAGCCATGCCATCTTCTGTTGCATCACAAACAATTCCCCCTCCACAAAAAGCTCTCACTGGGGGCATTCTGCCACAAAATTCTTATCCTCCATCTTATATGGGTGTGCAACAGGTTCATCCCACCTATCTAATGCCACAACAAGTACAAGCATATTTCCAACAATTGCAACAATCTTATCAAGCACTGACACCTCCTCCACTACAGTATTCCACTCAACCACAACTTCCACCACAACAACCCGTATACATTGACCAACAACCACCCTACCAAATATGACAATATCCCCCACAAAATCCTCCATACTCACCATTTGATCCATATCAGGTTCAAGGAAATACAATAATCATGATCAACAATCCTCCCCTGCAAATCAATCATGAAAGGGAAGAAATGAAAAAAGCTCTCAAGGAGCTAAAAGCTAGGACATAAGCTAAAACATTCAAGTTCAAAGAGGTATTTCCTTATCCATTTGATTGATCCATCACTGCTATACCCTTCCCCAAGCACTTTGAGACCCCAAAATTTGATAAATATCAGGGGAAGGGTGATCCTGTGAGCCACGTGAAAGAATTCTACATGGCCTGTCAAGAAGTGGCCTATAGCGATAAATTCCTCATGAGACTATTTCCTAAAATTTTAGGAGGCACCACTCTCGAATGGTTCTACAAAATCCCTTATGGCACAGTCTCTACTTTCATGGAATTATCTGAAAAGTTTGTGGCCCAATATGCACATAATGTCAAAAATGAACTCTCACTCCTTGACCTATGCAATTCCAAACAAAAGGGAGGAGAAAGCCTAGCCGATTATCTTCAGCCCTAGCAAGGGCTTACTACAAGGTTGTCTTACCAACCCCCAGAGCAACATCTTATCAAAATCTTCATTAACAACCTTCATCCTAAGCTTGCCTATCACATGCGCAAGAACTGTATACAAACTTATCACGATATCAGAATTAAAGTTATGGACCTTGAATGAGGTCTCGTAGAAGAAGGTACCATTAAGAACTATAAAGAATCCTAGCCTGACAAATATAACAATGATCGATCATGATATTGGAACAAGAATAAAAATGCGGTAACAGATGGAGCCACTGACACCAAACACGTTCAAGTTGTGGTAGCACAACAAGCTCTCACTAGGGGAATTTCACCACAAAATGCTTATCCTCCATCTTATATGGGTGTGCAATAGGTTCATCCCACCTATATGATGCCACAACAAGTACAAGCATATTTCCAATAGTTGCAACAATCTTATCAAGCACCGACACCTCCTCCACTGCAGTATTCCACTCAACCACAACTTCCACCACAACAACCCATATACATTGACCAGTAACCACCCTACCAAACACCATAATATCCCCCATAGAATCCTCCATACTTTCCATTTGATCCATATCAGGTTCAAGGAAATATGGCAATCACGATCAACAATCCTCCCCTGCAAATCAATCATGAATGGGAAGAAATGAAAAATACTCTCAAGGAGCTAAAAGCTGGGACAAAAGCTAAAACATTCAAGTTCAAAGAGGTATGTCCTTATCCATTTGATTGATCCATCATTGCTATACCCTTCCCCAAGCACTTTGAGACCCCAAAATTTGATAAATATCAGGGGAAGGGTGATCCTGTGAATCACGTGAAAGAATTCTACATGGCCTGTCAAGAAGTGGCCTATAGCGATAACTTCCTCATGAGAATATTTCCTATAAGTTTAGGAGGTACCACTCTCAAATGGTTCTAAAAAATCCCTTACGGCACAGTCTCTACTTTCATAGAATTATCTGAAAAATTTGTGGCCCAATACGCACATAATGTCAAAAATGAACTCTCACTCCTTGACCTATGCAATTCCAAACAAAAAGGGAGGAGAAAGCTTGGCCAATTATCTTAAGCCCTGGAAAGGGCTTACTACAAGGTTGTCTTACCAACCCCTAGAGCAGCATCTTATCAAAATCTTCATTAACAACCTTCCTCCTAAGCTTGCCTATCACATGCGCATGAACTGTATACAAACTTATCACGGTATTAGAATTAAAGGTATGGACCTTGAACGAGGTCTCGTAGAAGAAGGTACCATTAAGCACTATAAAGAATCCCAGCCTAACAAACATAACAATGATTGATCATGATACTAGAACAAGAATAAAAATACGGTAACAGATGGAGCCACTGACACCAAACACATTCAAGTTGTGGTATCTAGTCCTAATGCACCTACCCAAACTTATCAACAAGCACCACCAATGTACCCTCAACCTCCTCCCATGTATCAATAGCCCAATCCTGTGTATCCTCAACCAACATATTAGCAAAACATGCGCCCTCAAGGTGCGCCTATCTATCCTCCTCCAGGGATGTCATATCAACACAACTACCAAGGTCCTCTGAATTAGACAAATGCTATCTCAGTCCCACATGGACAATAAAGACCTTGCACTTCAAATGTGCCACAATGCATGTTTACCCCTCTGGGTGAACCAATAGACATCATCTTCCGCAAGCTGCTCCAAGCTAACCAAGTCATGTATCCTAAAACACAGCCATTTGATGACTCAACTCCTAAGCCAACTTGGTATAAAGACAATGAGTACTGTGAATACCATCATGTTAAGGGACAAACCACTCTTGAATGCATGAAACTGAAACACTATATCTAGGATCTCATTGACCATAAGGAGATCAAAGTGGATTCTCCTACCGAATCATCGCCAAATGCAAGCCTTAAAATTTATCAAAATGCATTCCCTAAACACACTTCCAGTATAGGCCCAGGCAATCCTACTCAGTCCTCTGATCAGGGAAAGGGTAAACAAGAAGAAAACATTGATAGAAAAGATCATACCAATGCATATATCAACTACGATAATCTCATCGGCTACATATCCCAAGTCCAGTCCTCTGTCAATGTCATCCATGTTAAGGGTGTCGATAACCAATGTGCAATCACCACTCATAGAGGTAGGATAACAGTTGTAGGTACTGGTCTCGCCCCATTTGCTGGGACCAAATACAACATTTTGGAACACCTAGGGAATACTCCAGCTCAAATTTCCATCCTGGATCTTCTCCGCACATGACCCACTTATCAAGAAATCTTCAACAAAGCTTTGCAAGAATCTCGTGTTCCCAGTGACATCAACCTCACTAAATTCCAAAACCTTGTCGGACACATGTCCACCTCTTATGGGGTCTCCTTTAGACCAACAGATGTACCCTCTGAAGAAACCGATCATAATCTCCCACTCCATATTGCTGTCATGGTTAAAGATTTTGCCATCAAATGGGTCATGATAGATAACGGATTGGCCCTAAATTTGTGCACTCTAAAATTTATAAAACAATTGGGTTGCACTGAGGCTAATATAACAAATGATTTCATCACAATAAAAGCATATGACAATCTGGAGCGTACTTCTAAAGGCACCATATCATTACCCATTCAAGTGGGCCCAGTTATCCAGGAGACATTATGTCATGTTGTTGATCTTGACCTTCCCTACAACATCCTCCTCGGATGCCCATGGATTCATTCTATGCAAGCCATCCCATCCACCTACCATCAGTGCATCAAATTCCCATATAAAGGCACTGAGATCACCATCTACGCAGATCCCAAGCCCTTTGCATACTGCAATGCATTAGAGACATCCTTTCCACATTCCAATCACTGTCCTGGGATTGATATTGGCACTTCTATCACCAACTCATCTCGAACCTATTCAAACCTAGAAATAATCCTCTCCTCCACCTTGTCCATGGTCAAGATCAACAACAAAGGTTGTGGTGAGTACACTTTATCTGATGCCTTCACAGTTGGAGCACTGCCAATTGATCATCACACTCAAGGCCGCCAACCTAATCTAAGCAAAATAGAATCAGGCACAACCAAGGTACTACAATTTGGTTCCACCACTTTCATATCACAAGGTACTTTGACTGGCTAGGAAATGGCACCAAACATCAACCAATGGCTATATAAAGATCCACAACCCAAGGACACAAGTCACCTCAATTACTTCAAAGATAAGTACTCCACAACCCACAAACTAGTGATAGAAAAATGGAATTACCAAGGAGGTGGCCTTGGTTATGAAGAGCAAGGAATGAAAGATCCTATTGTGCCTACCTGACTAGAAAAGCACCTGGGCCTTGGCATGGGCTCTAACACAACTGGGGGCACCAATGAGTTCATCAACTATTCCTCTTGTCTATCCCTGGGCGAAATCATTGACATCAAAGATATCCCAGAAGAGAAAGTTGTGAGAGCTTATGAGGATGTTTTCAACAATGAAACCTTCCTGGGCAATGCTGTCCTACAACAACTTTCCATCCTCTTCATTGACCTTCCCCTCTGCTATCCTGAACTCATAGACTGGGACCAACCAAGTGTCATACACATTGATGAGTTCCAAAGTGAGGAGACGCTCCTAAGCTTTATGGGAGAAATTGAGCAAAGCAATGACTGGGGGCAAGACTCAGCATATGTCTACAAACTAGACCCAAAGGCATACTTTGGGGAGGAGGATAACTTTAGCCGCAAAAATGACACAGAAAACAAAAAAAGAAAAATTGATCCCCTAGCAAAAACCCCTCTGGGGCACTAGCTGATCATAAAAAAGTAAAAACAAAGGGCGTATCCCATGGTGAAAACCTCTCTGAGGTGCCAGAGGATGAAGATTCTCCTCTTTCTCTTATCTGATATTATAGGCCTAAACAGTCATCAATTCTCATTAAAGAAGCAAAACCTATCAACCTGGGCACCAAAGAAAATCCTGCCATCACATACATAGCAGAATCTCTGACTGAAGCAAAAGAAAGTTATCTTGTCACTTTATTAAAGGAATCCATTAACAAGTTCACATGGTCTTACTCCCACATGCTGGGGTTAGATCCCAACTCGGTGGTTCACCATCTAGTAGTGGACCCGAACATCAAACCTGTCAAGAAAAAGATCAGAAAGATGCACCCTAAAGTGGCACTACTTATCAAAGCGGAGCTATAAAAATTACTCCACGCCAAGATCATCCACCCCATTGACTATTCCAACTAGATTTCTAATATGGTGTCTGTCTCTAAGCCTAATAAATCAATCAGGATATGTACAAATTTTAGAGATCTCAATAAGGCATGTCCCAAAGATGATTTCCCCTTGCCAAACATACACATGATTGTGGATCTCACAATAGGACATGAGATGTTGTCACTCATGGATGGATTTTCTAGATATAATCAGATCCGCATTGCAGAAGAAGATTAGCATAAGACAACATTTACAACCCCTTGGGGCACCTTTTTCTATAACATGATGCCTTTTGGCTTGAAGAACATTGGGGCAACCTATCAAAGAGAAATGACTGTCATTTTTCATGACATGATTCACAAGATCCTTGAAGACTATATGGACGATATCTTGGAAAAATTAGTAAAGAGGGAAGATCACCTAGATGTTTTGGAATGTGTCTTTGATAGAATTGGACACTACTACTTAATGCACAACCCTAATAAATGTGTCTTTGGAGTCACATCAGGAAATCTCCTAGGGTTCATTGTATCCAGACGAGGCATTGAAAATGATCCAAAGAAAGTATAAGCTATTATAGAGATGCCTCCACCAAAAACACTCTGCCAGTTACACAGCCTCCAAGGAAAATTACAATTAGTGCACCATTTCATCTCTCAACTAGTAGACAAGTTCCAACCATTCACTCATCTCCTGCGCAAAGACAACACATTCAAGTGGGATCCTTAGTGTCAGAAGAGTGTTAACAAAATTAAAGAATACTTGGCTAATCCACCCATCTTGGTACCACATGTACCTGGTCGACTACTCATCCTATACACTTCTACTACTACTACAGCATTGGGGGCACTCCTTGCTCAGTTTAATGATGAAGGCAAAGAGAGGGCCATTTATTATATCAGTTGAACCTTAGTGGGTTATGAGCTCAATTACTCTCCTATGGAAAAAGCGTGTCTGGCAGTGGTCTTCACCACTCAAAAACTTTGCCACTACATGCTTAGTCACACAACCAAGCTCATTTCAAAGGTGGATCCTCTCAAGTACCTACTCTCCATGACTACACTTACAAGTCGAATGGAAAAGTCGGTTATGTTGCTAAGTGAATTTGATATTCAATATGTTGATAGAAAAGTCATTAAAGGGCAAGTCATTGCCAATCAGCTAGCCGAAGCACCATTGGTAGATGCATATCCTTTGGTCACAGAATTTCTAGATGAGCATTTGTACATGATAGAAGAACAACCAACATGGCAACTCTACTTTGATGGGTCCTACACAGCTCATGGCGCAGAGGCAAGAATACTTTTTGTCACACCTCAAGGTGACTACATCCCCATGTCATTTAAATTTGGATTTCCCTGCACAAACAACATTGTAGAATATGAAGTGCTAATTGCAGGACTCCGCATGGCCATAAAATGGAACATCATAGATATCAGAGTCTTTGGCGACTCCCAACTCATCATCAAACAAGTCTTGGATGAGTACCAAACCAAAGATGACAAATCGATGCCATATAAGCAGATGGTTGACAAACTGAAAGAACACTTCCTCCACTTGCAGATAACACAAGTACCACATTTACAGAATAAATTTGTTGATGCAATGGCCAAAATTGGCTCCCTTCTCAATATTCCTCACAATTCTACACAATATGAATTCTTAGTTGAGCAACTACATGCTCCCACTTATGAGAATGATGAATCGAATCGCGTATGTGTCTTGTTTGGTCCCCAGTCCCCGTGGTACCACGATATCCAAGCTTACCTAAAAAATGGTATCATATCTCCTCATCTCACTACAAACCAACACCAAAAATGTATCCGCATAGCATCCCGTTACACCCTTGTAGCCAATACCCTTTATCATTGAGTTTATCACAATGTGCTCTCTAGATGTCTAGATGACAACGAAGCCGCCTAGGCTTTACAAGAGGGATATTCTAGAATCTGCGGTGCCCACACGAGTAGCATGGTCCTAGCCAAGAAACTTCTATGTATAGGGTACTATTGGCCTACAATGGAACATGATTCTTGTGAGTTCGTCAAAAAGTGCCTACCTTGTCAATAGCATGCTAATTTGATCCATGCTCCTGCTCAGGACCTCAGACCTATTGCGCCTCCTTTGCCCTTCTCTTGTTGGGGTTTTGACCTCATTGGTAAGATTACTCCCCTCTCCTCTAAAGGCCATAAGTACATAATCATAGCTACAGAGTACTTTACAAAGTGGGTCAAAGCAATTCTTCTCATACTCACTATAGGTGTCCAGATATCCAAATTCATCCTCTACCACATTGTCTGCCGCTTTGGCATACCCTCCACCATCTTCATAGATCATGGAACACCATTTGAAAATCAACACATCAGTGATCTCTGTGCTTGCCTCCATATCCATCACTATTTCTCCAGTCCATATTTCCCGCAAGGTAACAACCAAGCTAAGGTAACTAATAAAACCATCCTCAAAATCCTCAAGAAAGTTGTCAATGATACTAGTCGTGACTGGCATCTCCAGATCAATCCTGCCCTCTGGGCATATCGCACCTCCTACCGTACTCCTACTGGCACTACTCCCTACTCCATAGTCTATGGTGCTAAAGCAGTCTTACCAATTGAGGTTGAACTACCCTCCCTCCGATTATCACTAAGAGGCCTGATTGATGATGAAGATTACCGGGTAGCATGACTCACACAGCTGGATCTCCTAGATGAAAAGTGCCAACAAGCATATGATCACTTGATTGTTTACTAGAATAGACTCAAGAGGAACTATAACAAGAAGGTCCACCCACACCAGTTCCAGGTAGGGTACCTTGTGCTAAAATAAAATCAGAAAGTGGGTACTGATCAAGAAAAGAAAGGCAAGTTTGAAGTCACCTGGCAAGGTCCATATGTTGTCACTACATGCTTTAGTTCTAGGGCATATCAACTCTCCACCCCATAAGGAGAACCATTGAATGATCCTATCAACATCATTCATCACAGGCGCTTCTATGCCTGACGGCTAGTTGTTCATTCCAGTTATCTAAGAAAAACCATAAAAAGTATAAAAGGTCTTGAAGAAAGCACAAAAACAATGCAAAACACTCCTAAAAAAATCTCTAAAAAGAAGAAAAATGAAGCTGAAAAAATGGTTGTCCCAGTGAAAACCTGGTAAACAGGCACTTGGGCAATATAAAAAAAAATCAAAAAAATATATCAAAAAGATCCAAAGAAATCAAAAAGAAAAATAAAGAGAAAAACTTTCATCCAGTGGTGAAAACTTGGAAATCAGGCACCTTGGACAAGTATGGGTAATGAAAACCTAGAAATAGGCATCACACATAGTTAACATTCCATTATTTATCAAAATCTTGTTTCCTTCCATCACCAGCACCGCATCTCCACTAATCTCTGCATTCCCTATATTCCCTGGGTGTTTGCATATCATACACACTAGCCAACAATGATCTTTCTATCTTGTATCCTAAGCTTTTGTACATAATCTTGTATATTATTGTCCATATGTTGTACTATTCAAAGCCCTGAGTGTCAGTCCTGTATATTCATCGTGTCTTGAGTTGCTCCTTGTATGATCCTACATTGGTTCTATAGTTTTCTTGAAGTGTGCATTTGATTAATCAACTTGGTAAGTCCCATCTTTCTGGAAATGAGTCTTGAGGATGTATCCTTCCTCTCATCAACTTGGATCTAGATTATCATCATCTTTGGGTTCTTGTAGGATGTATCTCTCCTCTTGAACTAAATAATCAGCACACACACCTATCACATGCATTGAGACAAGTAACATGATCCAATCAAATTTTGGTAGCAACCTTTGTACGTAATCACTATAACTAATAACTTGTAATTAATCTGCTTAGTTTGATCCTTGTACATTCGTGATGCATTCCATCTTCCCACCATCATGCTAACATCCTAATTCATCATCCTACTAACATTCCATGCCCAATCCTCCATAGTCCACCTATCTAGTTTTTCAGTTGATTGTGACACACACAAACAAAAATATGTAAGTGAGTCCCCTTGCATCCATTGCATCCATTTTGTCCATTACCTCCCGTATCATTATTGCATCTATTCATTATACTCATTACATTCATCATTTAGATTGCATTAGATCCATCATTCATGAAACATTGTTAATTAGTAGATTGCATTAACCATCATGTCAATAGTTAGTATCATTTAGAACTTTGCATTATTAACCCATTATTTAGCTTGCATAATCAATTCACTTTAGATTCATTTTAGCTTGAATAATCAATTCATTTTAGATTCATTTTAGCTTGCATTGTTAATTCATTTTAGATTCATTTTATCATTTTGCATTGTTAAGTTCATTTCAGGTTCATTTTGTCATCTTGCATTGTTAACTTTATTTTAGATTCATTTTAGTCTTGCATTGTTAAAAACATGTACACCTTGCATAATTAATTCATTTTAATCTTTAGATTCATTTAGATTGCATTGTTTAATTCATGTCACATTCATTTTAATTTATCTTGCATTTTGCATAGTTCATCCATTTAGGTTCATCTAACATTATTACAATATTTAGATTCATATTCCATTTGCATAATTAATTCATTTAGATTCATTTTAGTCTTGCATTATTAAAATGTCATTCATCTATACATATTCATAAAACATCAACATATATATATATATATATTGCATACATCATAAAAACACATCACATCCTACATCCACACACGTCAGTACATCACATATATATAAGCATCATCCATCTTGCATAAGTCATACATCATATATACATAATCAAGTCATCTATATACATCACATCCTGCAAGAATCAAATGTCAGTAATCATATAGTATGCATCAACACATCATATAAATCATACATCATGAGCATCAATAGATTCCTCATCACATATATATCAATATCTATCAATAAAATACATCACATGCACCTTAGTGCCAATATACATGTATAATCTCAAAAATGCAAAAATGTGTATCATTTGATCCTCTGAGGAATCATGCTGGTGGCTATGATGGCTCACCTCCCTGCCCTAGTGGTGGATGTGGTGGCATCCCCACTGATCCCTATGACACAGAAGTCTACACTATGCTTTGAGAATGTGACCTCTTTGAGTAGTCTTGTCTCTGTCCCTCAGGGACTAGCTGTTTGTACAGTGCCCTGTAGTGGGATACCTCCTTGCCTACCCTGTTTGCATCTCTATGAGCTACGAATGCTTTGGCTACCACCTATCTGACCCCACCTACTACCACTGCCTTCCTGGCGATGTCACGCTTAGCCCTGTACACCTCTACCCATCGCAGTGTTGCATCCCTCTCTGAGGTCAATGCAACAATCTACTTAGTTGACTGCTCCATCTGCAGGGTCAGCGTATCCAGCTAGCCCGTAAGTGTACCTATCTCAGTACGTAGCTCCCCAGCATCTTGTGTCAGGTCCACCATAGGAAACTCTCTTGAGTCCACCCAGCCCTATAAGGTGTCCAATGCCCCCTCTGCCTTGTCCACTTGTGTTGTCTCTGCATTCAATAATCCCTATATCCGGGCAATCTCTGCATGAAAGCTCACATTAGACACCATCGCCATGTCTAGTAAACCTCGCAATCTGGTGCACTCCATCTAAAGTTTGTCTCGCTCTATGAGGACAGTATCATAAGTCTCCTGTGCCATATACCCTGCGGGTGGCCCCTATGGTCCCTGTACTTGTGGTGGCACTGGTGATGCCTGCCCCTATACCTATGGTGGCACTGGTGGTGCATATTCCTGGTCATGTCCCTGTGCTGGTGGGGGCCCCTGTGGTCCCTGATCCTATACCTGTGCCTCAGTCCGAGGTCTCACCTGTCTCTGCGGCCTCCTCCTCTAACCTATTGTCGAGGTCTCTGGGGCATCCCTGATCTTTGTACCATCCTCCACATCTAGTTCCCCTATCATTTGCTCATGCGTAGCCACCTGAGTCAGGTCATTCAGTCTCACTGGTGTGTGCGCCACCCACCATGCTGCGTACTTAGGGGTCATCACCGCATCTGTAACATCTGGTCATGCCACAAAATCTAGCCATACCATATCTCTCTAGGATGCCCTCACTGTGAGAGAATCTATGTACCTACCACATGTCCCTACCTCCCTAGTGACATAAGGATGTAAGGCATCCTCTGCCACCACTCCCTGCTGCAGCCAAAACTATCGCATGACCTTGGATGG
The DNA here is from genome assembly GCA_018584345.1 of Thuja plicata. Lineage (NCBI taxonomy): Eukaryota > Viridiplantae > Streptophyta > Pinopsida > Cupressales > Cupressaceae > Thuja > Thuja plicata. Next base: position 699,357 of record MU225907.1, read on the forward strand.
TCTGTACCACACGATCTGGTGCATAGTCCTCCCCAGTAGAAAGCAATCAGTCTGAACATATGAGAGGTATAAAAAGTCCTCAAATCCATCCTCCACCCCTGCTGCCCAGTCCATCGCCCCCCATGG
>MU225907.1:699532-745746 GCA_018584345.1 Thuja plicata
GTACCACACGATCTGGTGCATAGTCCTCCCCAGTAGAAAGCAATCAGTCTGAACATATGAGAGGTATAAAAAGTCCTCAAATCCATCCTCCACCCCTGCTGCCCAGTCCATCGCCCCCCATGGCTCACATAACCTATATGGGGTCCAGCAGAAAACCTGTACCTTGTCTAGAAGTCATCACCAGCATCCAGTCTGGCCAATGGAGGTGTATCTTAGAGGGAGCCTTTATCTATAGGCATAGGGCTCCCCATACTGATGTGACTCCCCAACCCTCAGTGGTTGAAACACTACAATGTGCTCCCATGCCCATACTAATAGCAAGGTCACTCCTGTCCCCATGCTGCATGCCTCACAGTACGGAGCCATGTGAAGATCATGGTATAGTTGTCCTAGGACAACATACCCCCAGCAGTAAGAAGTCCCCTCCTCCAGCATCTAAGCTAACACCCATGACCAACCCATACCAAAACTGTGTCCTACCAAATCTGCTAGCATCCGCCCCCTGATCAATCCCGCAATGTAAAGGGCTATCCACCTGAGTCTCCTGTACACTGTTGGCTACCAAGGCATCTAGGTACGATACATCAGCATCCACCTCATCAGCCGCCTGAATGTGATCTCCATATAATGGTCTCTATCCTCCAACCTGTATCGAGGAATCACCCCTTGGATGGGTATTCATAGAATCTGCCAGACATCCTCTAGGGTAATGGTTGCCTCTCCAATAGACAAGTAAAAGGTGGTGGTATCACTATGCCACCGCTCGTTCAATGCATTCACCATCCCATTGTGCACTTGTAGCCTAGGCCAATGGGGCACATAGTCCAACCCTACTACCGCTAATAATCCCCAGTCATCCTCTGTCAGCTGCGACTCCAAATCCATAGTGGGAGGCCAGTGCTCTCACGATCCCAATGGTGGGAACTACTCCTGCAAGAATTTTAGAATCCACCATGTCAGTCACCTATTCTTCTATTCCTAGTCTAACCCTTCCCAAAGTGGGTCATCTTGTCCCTAGGTCTTATGCTGACCCATTCCTGACCCCTGTCAGGTCCCCCCACTTCTTTCCCTCTCAGTGTTTTCCCTTTTTGGTATAGACGCCGGTTCAGCTAAAAATGTTAGTTCATACACCGTCGTCTCCAACATACTTTCCTGCAGACTGACATCTTCAAAGATGCAAGTCTGGGTTTGGCATCTTCAAAGATGTTGATCCAGGACCGTCAGCTCTGGAGACACTGATTCAGGGATCAACGTCTGCGAAGACATTGATCCAGGGATTGGCATCCTCATAGACGTCGGTATGAGAACCGACGTCTCCAGTCCAAAATGCATTTTTTCCCCATTAATGTGCTATCTACCCCCCCAAAGTAATAAATGACTTAAAAGCAATAAATGTGAGGTCTCAGATAGCCCACTCACCGGTACTGGTCACTCGGCGGGCCTCCTACGTGTCCGCACATGCTCTCCAAGCTACCCCTTCATCCTCTTGTCAGCCATATTTTCATTCCAGAGATCAAAATTTTCACTATTCACTATTCACAAATGACCTTCTTTTATCCCCCAGCCCCTCTTATAGCCCCCATTTTTGGCAAAAATTTTCTCCACCTGTTTCCTACCCCCCCATGTATATTTTTGTATATATCATCCTGTTGTAAAGCTGAAATACACATAAAACCTCAAAAACATTTAAAAATTGTGAAAAATCTAAAAAAATTCAAAAATTCCAAAAATTCCAAAAACATAAAATATTCTCAAAAATTATGCAATAAACAATTCGTCCTTTCTACATTAATCTAGATCTTAGTTTTTAGCAACATTTCAACTCATGCGACTATGACAATGTTTTTCACCAAATCAATTTTGCGACCAATTGTCCTTGCTCTCCATCCTATTCACAACTTTTGCCAGTGAATCTTTTTTATCAAATCGAATCCAATCTTTTCCCATCAGGATACATCCTTCCGGAATTGGCTTATCAAATCCTTCATCACATCAATCCTGTTCATGGCAAGAACTTTGGACCGAATGACTGCTTGGTCATGAGCCCTTCTTTATTGATTTTATCTTTTTGTGTCAGTTAAGACCTACTCACCACTACCTTGATCTGCTATATCTTGGTGCGTTGTGACTGGTTGCTACTGATACATGCATCTTTTTTAGTGTACTTTTGTTTGAGCATCTATTCCATGTAATTGAATCTTGTCATCTATGTTTTCTAACACTTGATGCATACCTCCTATTGCAATATCAAAATTGAATGTGCTCTCCACACTTTTACACACAAATGGATCCCCAATGCTCATTAGCTGCATTTAGTTTCATTTGCATTTACATTCTTAGCTGCATTCTTAGTTGCATTTCAGAAGGCTTCTATTTATTCCCTCCTCTCCCTTCCTCCTTCTTGTTGCGTCCTTTTTCAAGAAAATACCACAACTTTGTTTTTGTTGTGTTCTTTTCTCAAGGGGGCACAACCCTATATCATCGTCGCTTCGACATGACTCCTAGAAACCCTCTTCCTCTGGGGAAACTTATTTTCTTGTCTTTGACGTAACGTCACTTGTGACACCACATCAAAGAGGGGCAAAATGTAGACGTCCAAAAATATTAATATTATTATTATTAAATTCCCTCTTATTCCTCTAACTACTTAATTTAATCAATTAAATAGTTTCATAAGCTAGTATTTATCAATATTTTAAATACTATTCTAATGTATTTTATTTAAATACATTTGCCTCCACAAAATCCCCTTTTAATAAATTTATATTTATTAAATCCTCATTTCCTAAGTATATTTACCCACCTAACTGCCCTCTGATCATGCTTAATGGGTGATTCCTAACCTTTTTAAGGCTAGTGGAATGCTCACCCACATGGGGAAATTCTCTCCAAAATGGGCACCCATTCCTCTTTAATTCCCTCTTACAACTTTGTCTCCCCTTTTGAAATATTGAGCTACTCAATATTAATGCCAATTTTGACTCAAAATTGGCCATCTTTTCAAGTCCATGTGTCTCCCATGTGGCTCTTATGTGGATGCCACATACATGCCACTTCATCCAAGCCTCTTCCTCTCTCCAAAAACTCTATAAATAGAGGCCTTCTCCTCTCATATTTTCATCTCTCAATTTGCATTGTTATCATGCTAGAATTGCTTTAGAATTCATAGTCATTTTCATGCTAATGTTCTTAGTTTCTAGTTTTTATGCTTTCCATGCTTAAGTCACTTAGAAATCACATACTAGCTTCTAAATTGGTGAATGAATCTTTGTTTCTATATACCATATGCATATCATCTTTATGACTAGCTTTAGAATATCATCTTCTTGAAGAAGATTTGAGACTAGTTCCTCATACCAGCACTTGAATCTTTCTTCTTATTTTGTTAATCTTTCATAGCATTGGTATCCATAGCATTTTGTGTGTTTGAGAGAGCACACCTAAATATAATCACAATGAGCAAATCAAAATGAGTAGAATAGGGTGCATTGTTTACTTATTTTTAAGCTCAATCTGATGTTATTTGGTATTCTTTGTTGCTTCCTTGATCTTTTACATGCTTTTGAAATGATTTATGTGCTAACCCGCTAATGTTTGCATGTTTGAGCTTGCTACCAACATATTGAAGAATTCCTCATACTACACTCAGAATTTTTTGGACTTAACCACCAGCATCTGGAGATATAGTGCAAGGCTTCTTGACCACTACCTCTAAATCTCAGAATGTTTGGCCTAACCATAGTTATGTTTAGAGATCTAGCGACTAACTGCTACCTCTAAATCTTGGAATGGTGCTCATCTGCCACATGTCACCATCTCCTCTACGCTACTGGACCTCCAAAAACATGTTTCCTATCAAATTTTCCAACTACTTGGCATGCATACCAAGGCACCTCCTACACACGGGCGCCAAGAGCCTCTGCTCTTTGTTGTAAAGTATGATGTAAGCATTTTTGTATTTAAACACTTGAAAACACACCCACGTCACTAATGTGGGATAATTGATTTGACAATTTTTAAATCTTTCCACCTTTGAGTGCTAAAAACATGTTTCTTATACCTCCTCCAGTGAACCCTCCATTCCCCTGGCTAAGGGGCCCACCAATGAGCCTGTTGGCTCTTTCTTCAAACTATGATGTAAGCGTTGGTGTATTTAAATGTTACACAGAACCTCGACCCAACCAAAGTGGGATTAATGTTTTATATTTTTTTCAAGTTTTCCCTCCTCTTTCATGACTTGTGCAGCCTTTCCTCCACCTCCAGTGCAACATTCCATTGAACATTCTACAACCTTGTTGCATTTACTTTGAAATTTTGTAAAACCTTCGTTGGCACATTACAATCTTTACATTTTCCATTGTCAATGCAAGCTATTATGCCAATTGCATTTGGTTTAAGTTTTTGTTAACCATGTTTCGCAAACTCTTCTCCAAGGCTTGCACAGACACCCACCTCTTCCATTTATGTGCAAAACCTCCTATGCCTTTTATAATCTGTGCATTGCATTTGGTTTATTTTTTTTAACCATGTTTTCTTCCTTCCATATGCAGCCTTTCCCTTTCATCTTGCGTAGACTGCCTTTCCATTGACACCTGCCAATTGCAATGCTTGAAAGTTTATATTTTTGTAAAATGCAGTCTCCACTTCCCTTTGGCATTGTGCCAATTTTTATCAAGGAGATAGAAATGTATATCATTAGATGTAATCATTACATCGTGCAATGAAAATTCTAAGAGTGGGTAATGTTGATGAAGTGTACGAGGTACGCGGGCTTCCTCACAAACATGCCATGAAATTGTTTAATTCACAGCCTTTTATAATTGTTGTCCTTCAGATCAAGAGCTACAAAATCTGAGAAATAATATTGTTAGTGCCTATGAAGGCCTTCCTCTTTCCCTAACTATTATTGGTAAAACCCTTGTTGGTCAAGGAGATAGAAATGTGTGGAAAGATACAGTCGATGACAGCTCAAGGCAAGAGACACATTTCTTTAAGGCAATATTTCAAATAGTCCACGTGAGTTGTATTTACTCTCTGTCAAACCCAACAATATAGCATCCTCAAGATTTTTATTGTAGACTCTATGAATTAATGTGTGATAGAATAATTTAATGATATATTCACTTAGAACCCCTACTACTACTCTCAATCCTGTGCTTGAAATGTTTTTGAGTTTTTGCTTTTAATCATGCGTTGCCTTCTCTTATTTATCCACTTGCATAGGATCCTTGGTATTTGCATTAAAAGAATTAAAAACAAACATTAAACCTGCTCCTTTGTTGACCACCATGATCATGGAATTTCACATTTTACATGCCAATTGAATTCTTGGAGGATTTCCTTTTAATTTTCAATACAAGTAGAATAGTACCCAACTTTGATTGGAAATCGCTCAAGAACTAGAGAAATACAATATATATGCATCAGAGAATACAATACACTTATCATGCTCATCAGCACCACAAGATCCACAAACACGGTCGAGGGTTGATGGGAAGTATCTTCATACAAGCATAATAACATAATGAAATGTTTGTGACCATTGCACTTTTGCAAATTCTTTTCGGCAATTCATTTAAACTTGAACATTTAACAAAATCTGTCAGGGATCCCAACACAAACACACCTGCAAATGGCCTCTGGGAATGGCTTTAAAAAAACTACCTAAAAGACTTCCTAGCAAACTCAGGTCTAGAAGACATGAAGACTTTCATGTTTAATATCACCCCACAAAAATTTATCTCCACGATGTTTTCAGAGGCAAACTATTTTAATCTCTGAAGTTGATACTTTACAAACTTTTGCAACTGCACATGTTAAAACACATGTAAACCAACTTTGGATTCACTTATGCAAACATACCGAACAATGCCTTGAGGTCCTACCACTTGGCATATTGATGTATTCATCAATAATGAGTATGCACACAAAAGGGTTTCACCTGATTCAACTCCATGTGCAAGATGTAACTGATCAAACATGGTGATTTTGGAAAATTGTGCAAGCACAAATGTCAAAACAACTAAAAATGCATTTGATTTTCCTTTGCAAAAAATAGAAACCCATGCCTTGAGCCCCAACCATTGATCCTAGTGTTACACTTACATGCAATGAGTATATACCCATAATTGGTATTTCAAAACAACTATCATACACAAAGTTATAACCCTCTGAAAATAACCACTCCATAAAATTAATTATGTCTAACACTAGTGATTTGTAGATATTGCTTTTGGATTTTCCTTCACAAACCCATGAAATACACACCTCATGATCAGAAAACTTAGACATGGATTCACTTTCACATAGGGATTATGAAACTCCAACTAGCTCGCTCTGATGGTCAATCGGTCAACCGACACTAATATGCAAATTTAGCACTTTAAAACTTTCTAAACTCAAACATAATGAAATTGTAGAAATTTGATTTGGAATCAGCTGGGAAAAGTGGTCAAATGGATTTACCAAGGTCTTAAAATATTCATGATAGCACATTTCTATGACTACAATTTAGGGTAAGAATTAACTCCTTGATGTAACACTAGTCTTGATTCTCCCTAGCTTCCTCTAGGGTCTCCTAGGCCACTCTATTGACCTACTAGGGTTCTTCAACTGACCCTATCCTCCTTAGGATTATTCTCACAAGATCCTAATCCTTTCAACTAGTGAACACCAACAATGTAAAATTAAAACTCACCATGCTCCTTCCTAGGCTTCTAATGGCCTTCTTGCTCCATCTATACAAACTGATCCAAATGGATCCCAAACTCTCCCACATGGAAAGGTAGTCTTTAATATTTTTTATTGGACTAATTCCAATGTCCACAAATAGCTTTGGGATTGAAACCCTCAATGAGTTCCAAATTCCAAGTCAATTTCACCCAAAAGAGGGCTACTAGCATTAGGCCTAGTTAGGCTCCTTTTCTATAATAACTTGCAAAAACTCTTAACAAGTCAAAAAAATAACACCATATCTTGATACCCTTTTTCAAGAACCTAAGGATTTTATAGGTCTTGGCTTCTATATGTGTCCGTACAGTACCTCCTACTTACATGCCTAAAATTCAGGGTTTTAGGTCATTTTCACAGTCTGCATAAGAAATTGATTTTCTTGGCTCAAAAAACAACTCACTGAAACTTCTCCTCTAAGTTATGGTTCCTCCACTCAACATTATACCTTCCCAAAATCCATTATTGAAGCAATGAATTCTTTCAATCTCTCCAAACTGCTCTGCAACTGCTGGTGATCCCTAGCCATGCATCTCTGGCTCGCCTAGGGCATCACCTTATAAATAGCTGCCATAATTTCTTGGGCCCCTCCTTCACTTTACATAATGTACATGGAGTCACCTTCCATAATCCAAGAGCCCATGCAAGTGGCATGGTGGAAAATGGATCTATGACCCTATTTGCATATAGTGCTCAATTCAAACTAGCGACAGGATAGAAACTAAAAGATTTTACTAAAACAACTAAAACTATTAAAATTATCAAACTACCACCACACAAAGTCTTAGAACAGTATACATTACCTAAAATAAATCTTACATTATCAGATTCAATCCATTACAATATCAGATCCTCACAAAACACAAAAACTGTAACTATTCTTCAATTTCACAGTCCGTACACACTCTGACATCAACTTTCCAACCCTTGAAAATGATCAAGGATAGCCTCTTATAGTTTACCAAGGCACTAAAACACCGGTTTCAAAAAGTTAAAGAACTAATTCCTTCAAAATTGCATTCTTGCAACAAATGTTGTCAACATTGACAACATTGACTACTTTTGCAACTTTTTGGATATGGTATCCAAACTTGGTCAAAAGGTGTCCAATCTTTCCCAAATCCCTCATTATGGTGTATAAATATGAAATAGGACCTTTATTTCTTTGCTTGGGCACATTTGGAACTAAAATCATAAAACACCCTAATAGATCTAGATTGGACACAAAGGTCACTAAGGACCTAAATAGGCATCCTCTCACTTCACACACTACGCACTAGGACTTTTAGTCCCTTTATTAACCTAGTGGTTTAGCTAGAACCACTATAAGCCAAAACATAAAAAGAAGCCTTAGGTTACACTGCATCTTCTAGCCTATCTAGGTGCTCCTGTATCATACTCTCCAACAAGGAAAACTATTTCACTCCCGTGGACAAGATATCCTCTGAAATGCCCACCTTCTTGAAGTCTACCTCTACAATCCATGAGGCCTTTGACTCTAGTTCATCCTTCCATTGAATCCGGTATTCCATGTAGACTTTATTCCTTGTAGTCTTCTTGACTCTAGAATCTATAACTTTTTCAGCTACCATCTATGGTTTGGGAGGAAATACAGTAGCCTCAACATCCTCACTGATTCCATGACTACCCTGACTAATCTCATCTAGCTTCCCTCTGAACTAGATTAAGTCATTCACATTGAACACTAGAGATATGCAGAAATCTGATGGTAAGTCTATCTTATAGGCATTATCCCCATATTTGGCTAGGATTTTCCAAGGTCCCACTCTTTTCATCTGAAGCTTGGTAGGGATACCTTTCTGTAGCCTTGATTTGTTCAAGTGAACCATCACATAGTCACCCAACTCAAACTGAACTTCTCTCCTTTTTCCATCCACTTTTAGCTTCAACTTTTGTTGACTGGCTTGGATTTTCTCCTTGACTTGTTCTTGTATCTCCTTCATAGTATGGGTGAATTCCTTAGCATGCCCACTTCTATAATCCATACCTCCAAGATCCCTAAGCTCACAAACACCCCTAGGGTGCATGCCATAAACTACCTCAAATGGGATTCTTCCTATCATCCCGTTCTTACTATCATTGTAATCATGTTCTTCTTGGGGAATGACCACATCCCAAGTCTACCCATACTCCTTAGTTAGGAACCTCAATAGGTTACCCAACACCCTATTTACCACCTCAGTTTGGCCATCAGTCCGAGGGTGGTAAGCTAAACCAAAATATAGATTAGTGCCCAATCTAGTTCATAATGTCCTCCAGAAATGGCTGATAAACTTCACATCCCTATCTGATACTATGCTCAAAGGAAGACCATGAATCCTCACAATCTCCTTAATAAAAAAATAGGCTATGTGGTTAGCATCATTAGTAGACTTACATGGGATGAAATACCCCATTTTACTAAATATATCAACAACTACATAAATGTTATCATGCCCCTGCTTGGTTTAGGGTAGACCTACAATAAAATCCATACTCACACATTCCCATGGCTAGTTAGGGACTGGTAGAGGCTGATACAACCCTGCATTACTCATTCCTCATTTTTCCTTCATGCAAACAACACATTGCTCTACATATTTGGTGACATCCTTCACCAACTTTGGCCAATGGTAGAACCTTTACACCAACTCTAAGGTCTTTTTCATACCAAAGTGACCACTTAGAGATCCATTATGTTTCTCATGTATGAGATTCATCCTCATAGAACCTCTTGGCACACATAATTTGTTACACCTGAATAATATTCCATTTTGTAATGTAAACTCTGAGAACTTGTTGTGAAAATGGTTTTGAAATTCAACACATACCTTATATGCTTCCCCAAAGTCCTCATCTACCTTGTATAAGTCTTTGAAACTATCAATTCTAATGCTATTTAGTTGGACTTCTTGGACTGTAAGTAGCATCCGGATTAAAGCATCTACCACCTTATTGAGATGTCCATTCTTATGCTTTATAGTAAAGGTGAATGCTTGTAAATATTCCATACATTTCAAGTGCCCATTACTTAGTTTCTCATGAGTATTTATGTAGCTAAGAGCTTGATTGTTAGTAAATACCACAAAATATTTAGGCAATAGATAATGCCTCCATTTTCTAAGGGATCAGACTAAAGAATATAGTTCCAAATCATATGAAGAATATCTCTTCTTTTCCTCATTCAATTTCTCACTAAAGAAGGCAATTGGCCTACCTTCTTGACTCAATACCCCTCCTTCTGCTATCCCACTTGCATCGCACTCAATAGTGAATAATTTCTCAAAGCTTGGCAATTGAAGGACAGGTTGAGTAGCCACTTGTTTTTTTAACAACTCAAAGGCTTTCTCTACTTCTATGGTCCACCTAAACTTAGTTTTGACCCCACCCTTAATAGTATCCATCAAAGGTTCACATATCCCACTAAAATTCCTAATAAAATTCCTATAAAATTGTGCAAGGCCATGAAAAATCCTTACCTCTGTGGCTGTGGTAGGTGGAGGCCAGTTTAGGATAGCAGCAACCTTGTCTTGGTCCATCTTCAAAGACCCTTTGGACACTACAAAGCCCAAATACACTAGTTCTTGTTTAAAGAACTCACACTTTTCAGGTTGATAGCCAATTTCTCTTTATGCAACCTCTTCAATACTGCCTCTACATGTCTAATATGCTCCTCTCTTGTCTTGCTAAATATTAGTATATTATCAAGATATACCACCACAAACTTCCCTGTGAAGTCCTTGAGCACCTCATTCATGAGCCTCATGAATGTGCTCAGAGCATTAGAGAGGCCAAATGGAATCACAAGCCATTCATATAACCCATGTATGGTCTTGAATGTCATTTTCCATTCATCACCTTCACCCTTATTTGGTGATACCCAATCTTCAAGTCCAAATTGGTAAAGTACATTGCCCCTCCAAGGCAATCCATGAGATCCTCTATTCTAGGTATAGGGAACCTATACCTTATTGTGATCTTGTTTATAGCCCTTGAGTCTATGCATAGTCTCCAGTTTCCTCCCTTCTTGGATGCCAACACTACCATGACTACACAAGGGCTAATACTCTTCTTGATCAACCCTTGATCCAAGAGTTCTTGCACTTGTCTAGCTACCTCCAAGTTCTGATCAGGAGTAAGATTGTATGATTCCTTATTGGGCAGAGATGTCCCTGGCACAAAGTCTATTTGGTGGCTTATTACCCTCTTAGGTGGTAGGGTTGCAGGAGTGCCATCACTCACTATGTCCTTGAAATTCTCAATCAATTCTTGTACCTCTAGTGGTAATGGCTCCTTCATTGGTTTTTCATCTATCTTGGGTCTTAGCACAATGGCATACCCCTTACTCTCATCTCCCTTGATATCTTTCAGAAACTGCTTCCCACTACACAACATCACATTAGGAGTCTTTGACTATGGTTCTAAATCTTCTGGTAAAGACTAAATTTTGAAAGTCTTCCCTCCTTTCTTTAAGGTGATAGAATTATCTTTCCCATCATATACTTCCCCTTTATCAATTTCCAAGGCCTCCTAGTAGAAAATGGAAAACATCCATTGATAGGATGTCACAAAGTAGTCTACCCTTGTATCCTGCAATTGAGAACTCAACCCATGTTTGCTCATTGACCAGTACACTTTGGAATTTTTTGAGCCATGTCACTTTATAAGGATTCACATGAAGTATCATGGCTAGCTTGAGTTTCACTACTGCTTCCTCTGATATAATATTATCTTTGGATCCAGAGTCCACAATCAGTTTACAAACCTTACCAAGAATTTTGCATCTGATTCTAAACAAGGCACTCCTATATTTGGGCTCATCCTTGATTGGTTACCTTATCAATACTCTCCTGAACATCAAGTTCTCTCTCATCTCTGAATCTAGATGGTCAATCTCAGGTGCTTTGACACTTGACGTGTCCTCATGAGCATATGCTACCCTTTTTTCACTATTTTCTACAAAATGTTTGTCAAGACATCTATAGGCTGGATGGCCTAATTGCCCACAGTAATAACATTTCATGGTTGCAAATTAAGAACTACTCCTACCTCTTCTTCCTCTGTCAGGACCACCATGATTATCCCTACCTCTGTTATAGCCTCCTCTTGAACTGCTTTAGTTTGCTACTCTGTCAACTTGTTCTGTCCTTGTGACCTTTGCTCACTACCTCTACCTTGGTAGTCTCCTATCTGACCCCTTTGGTCTCTTCCTCTACCTCTGTTATTCTTGAAACTAGAATCACCCTTCTTGTTCTTTTTCTTCACTCTTATGGCCTAATGATGACACTTTTATATTTTAGTTGGAGCCCATAGGCTAATCTCCTCTTGGATGTTCCACTTCAATCCACCCACGTATCTAGCCACTTTGACTGGCTCCTCTTCTTGAAATTTAGACCTTAGACACAATCTTTGGAATTCCTCAATATATGAAGCCACATCTAGGTCTTTTTGTTTTAAGTTTTGTCTCTTTCTATTGACTTGGATTTCATAATCCTCTGGGAGATAATTCTCCTTCAACTTGGTCACCATGGCATTCCAATTTTCTATTGGTTGCTCTCCCATTCTTACCCTCTCATCCTGAAGGTATTTCCACCAAGTCAAATCTGACCCTCTGAGTCTAGACTTGGCCACCTTAAGATTTTGGGCTTTAGTCACACCCTCACATTCAAAATGGTTCTCCATTCCCTCTATCCAATCCATTACTACTTCAATAACCATCTTGCCACTAAAAAAAGGGATTCCTTCCAATGCTTTACCACCCAATGTTTTGATGGCCTTCAAGAATGGCTCTTCATTCAAGATAGGGTTAGGTTTTAGGATAATGTCATCCTCAACAACCTTCTTGCCCCGATCACTGGTTTCCACCCCTTCTCTGCTCCTATCTTCTTCATTAACAAATTTCTTAAGCCTCAACTTCATAACCTCTAAGGCTGCCTCAAGGAGTCGGTTCCTCTCCTTTTGCTCATCAACTTCCTTAGCTAATCCTGAATTTGTCACCATCTTTGACTCTCTAGTAGCTTCTGACATGCACTAACTTCCCAAGTTTCTCAACTTGCTCTGATACCACTCTGATGCAAAACTAGTCTTGCTTCTCCCTAGCTTCCTCTAGGGTCTCCTAGGCCACTCTATTGACCTACCAGAGTTCTTCAACTAACCCTATCCTCCTCAGGATTCTTCTCACAAGATCCTAATCCTTTCAACTAGTGAACACCAACAATGTAAAATCAAAACTCACCATGCTCCTTCCTAGACTTCATATGGCCTTCTTGCTCCATCTGCACAAACTGATCCAAATGGATCCCAAACTCTCCCATATGGAAATTTAGTCTTCAAGATTGTTTATTGGACTAATTCCAATGTCCACAAGCATCTTTGGGATTGAAACCTTCAATGAGTTCCAAATTCCAATTCAATTTCACCCAAAAGAGGGCTACTAGCGTTAGGCCTAGTTAGGCTCCTTTTTTTTAATAACTTGCAAAAAATCTTAACAAGTTAGAAAAATAACACCATATCCTGATACCCTTTTTCAAGAACCTATGGATTTTCTAGGTCTTGTCTTCCATAGGTGTCCGTACAGTACCTCCTACAAACATGCCTAAAATTTAGGGTTTTAGGTCCTTTTCATAATTTGCACAAGAAATTGATTTTCTTGGCTTACAAAACAACTCACCCAAACTTCTCCTCTAAGTTAGGGTTCCTCCACTCAACATACTACCTTCCCACAATGCTTGATTGAAGAAATGAATGCTTTCAATCTCTCCAAACTACTCTGCAACTGTTGGTGATCCCTAGCCATGCATCTCTGGCTCACCTAGGGCATCACATTATAAATAGCTGCCATAATTTCTTGGGCCCCTCATTCACTATACATAATGTACATGGAGTCACCTTCCATAATACAAGAGCCCGTGCAAGTGCCACAGTGGAAAATGGATATATGACCCCATTTACATATACTGCTCAATTCAAACCATCGACGGGACAGAAACTAAAAGATTTTACTAAAGAAACTAAAACTATTAAAATTAAAAAAATACCACCACACAAAGTCTTATAAGAATATACATTACCTAAAATAAAGCTTAAATTAGCAGATTCAATCCATTACAATATCAGATCCTCACAAAACACAAAAATTGTAATTGTTCTTCAATTTCACAGTCCGTACACACTCTGACATCAACTTTCCAACCCTTTAAAATTATTGAGGATAGCCTCTTATAGTTGACCAAGGCACTAAAACACTGGTTTTAGACGCTTAAGGAACTAATTCATTCAAAATTGCATTCTTGCAACAAATGTTGTCAATGTTGTCAATGACAACATTGACAACTTTTGCAACTTTTTGGATATGCTATCCAAACTTGGTCAAAAGGTGTCCAATCTTTCCCAAATCCCTCATTATGGTGTATAAACATGAAATAGGACCTTTAGTCCTTTTCTTGGCCACATTTGGCACTAAAATCATAAAAAACCCTAATAGATCTAGATTGGACGCAAAGGTCACTAAGGACCTAAATAGGCATCCTCTCACTTCACACACTACACACTAGGACTTTTAGTCCCTTTATTAACCTAGTGGTTTGGCTACAACCAATACAATAAAAAACATCAAAAGAATCCCTAGGTTACATTGCAACTTCTATCCTACCTAGGTGTTTCTATACCACTCCTCAATATATTCAAACATGCGCAACTTCTAAGACCTCAAAGTAGGACACTTCAAAATTCTGCATTTTAGACTGTGAGAAATAGAATAAATTGCAAATGGAAAGGCTTTGGTAAACTTATCAAATAAACTCACAGGGATCTGAAAATGGGCATGGTGGTTCAATTTCTTATTTACATTATTTAGGAACAATCGGTATGCCATTCCTATTCATCCGGTCAAAGATATAAACTGCCAAAGTGAGTCACTTGATAAAAACTGGGAACATGCACAAGTGCAGAATGGGGTAATGACCTCCAAATGACTACCTCTAAAACAAATAAAAACTTAATTCCAAGGGTTGAAACCCATTATAATTTCTCTATGAAAGGTGCTAAACACACTCTCCAATCACTTTCTAAATCCAAGCTCCGGGTCTCAATTTATATGCATGCAAACTGGGGCCCTTTCAAAAGTTTTTTGGGGCAGTGACCTGTGTCTTAGAGAAAATTAAAAACTTAGTCACTCCAAAATTATCCATAATTTTAGAGCTCCAACAATGGCTCTGATTGGGGACGTGTGCCCCATGTGGGCATGTAGAGGACATAGAATCTCTTTGTATAGCAGACCATTCAAAAGCAAATCAAACTTTTTCTCTCTTCTCTTTTCAAAACTGGGATCCTTATTGAAAACTAAACACCACACACAAATGAAATCAAAGCAACTATACAAAAATGAACAAAATTTACAAAAGGCCCAAAGCCACAAAACTAAAATAATTTTTTACCTCTATCAAACATCTTATTTTCATTTCCATAGATCAAAGGTAAGCTGAAATTGTTACTTCCTGTAGCGTGATCAAATATACTTCCAAATATCCTCAGCATATCATGTAAAAAATAATCAACATTTTCTCTGTCATTAGGTGCTAGAAAATTTCCAATGTATCATAAGTGTTGATCGTTATGTGACATCAAACTATCACATCCTTTACTACTACTAACCAAACGAGAAGACAAGAATTCCAACTCCATCACATAGTTGGAAACATGCTGACTAACTTCAACACATGCTTGGATATCAAAGAAAAAAATTTCAAATTCAACCTCATATGAAATTTCAAAATCAACATTAGAGGAGGATTTATCATAACAGAAAGGATTTGAATTAACAAATTCATCCTCGTTACCACAGTCACATGTTTCATAATCTGATACAACATTCAAATCTTCTAAATTTTCAACTATTTCCTCAAACAAGGGATTAGAATCCATATGACAACCCTTCTCCAAAACATTATAGAAAAGTGTTGGCTGATCCATATCTACCTTATTATCAAACAATGGATTAAAGACTTCATTATATCCACCATCAATTTCAACATTATAACCATCATCAAGGAGGGAAAAATCTGAATCAACATCATTACTATTTGAACAACCATCATTGCTATGAATTTGAGAATATGAACAAATATAGTTATGATTTTTAGAAAGAAAATCCTCACTGATTTTAACAAAACTTGCAAGGTTGTTCTTACCACTTTGAGACTCAACCTTCTCAAACAAACACGTTGGATTAAGAAAACCTTGTTGATGAGAAAACTGAGAAGGAAAATATTATGTTGTATGAAAAGGTGCTTGTGCTAGGACAACATATACACAATCATCTACAACACTTCACAATTCTTTACCCTCTTCCTCTGTCAATTCCTCACAAATACATTCTTGGACATCCCCATGTGATAAAAACATGGATTGAGTAAAATCTTCCTTATTGGAAACAAGGACTAAAAATTCATAGCTTATGTCTTTTCATGCAAAGGAATGACCACAACAACTTCTATTTGCATCATAGTCATTCTCTTACTGTTCACCAAAATCTTCCTTAAATTGAGACAAGAAGTCTACACTATTGTGCTTAATAGAAAAAAAATCTACAGACTAAAAGGAAAAATTGTTAACTAAAGATTCATCTTCATCATTTTGATGTTCATCTACTTCATCATCAGCATAATAGTCTGCACTATCATCATTTTAACCAGCATAATCAGATTCAACATCAGCATCATTACTAGATTCAAATTTTTCAATTGAATCTATCCATTTTATAGAACTTTTAATACCTTCTTCTCTAAGAGATGTAGACCAACTGACTGATTCAGGCACACACAGTTCTAAAAACAATTCCACCCATGCTAATTCTAGAAACTCAATGTCTATTATAAGCTTATCAGCTGCATTACAAAACCTTTGATAAAACAAATATGATGACTCTTTGTTCCTTTCTCCTACCCTTACTCTTAAAATCAATAGGGATTTCTCTTGGATTCTTTGCTCTCTCAATGCAATATCCATATTAAACTTCTCAAGATTTGCCTGATAAATTTTAGATATAGAAATTTTATCTTGATCCATTAAATTCAGACTCTCCATTGGACCATTCACTTAACAACACATCTTATTTTGGTACAAAAACTTTTATCTGACTTTATGCAATCATTTGCTTCACATAACCACATCATACTTCTGATTTGGTAAATGAAATTTTAAAATAAGAAGTATGAAAAAATTTATATATATTCTCCCTTTTTTATGACTTCTTCACCTGATAAGGGACTTTTCTTTCTTATAAAAAGAAGATTACCTAGACAAGAATTGTAGCTTCTGATCTTACTTCTTTTTTATTGGAATATGGTAGATCTAGAGCCTCTTTTGTAGCTCCATCACATTCTTTTCTTGTGGAGTCACCACCTCCGTGCAGAGGAAAAAATTTCAAACATAAAAAACCATTTAGAAACTACTTTCAATTATGGGCTTGTTCCAACCAGCAAAGATGCACAATCTTCTTTATACTTCATTGCAATGAAAACACTTCCAAGCTATTCTTACACATAGATCTGAAATAAATTTTAGACTCTATTTCTTGACTCTCTTTCTTACAGTCAAATTACGGTGTTGATTCCGCCAAGCAAGGAAACAATCATCTTAAACTTGCTGATATTAAACTATATATAAAAATTGATGGTCACAAATTTTACATTGACACACAACAACCAAGATTCTCCAAGTTTAACAAATTTTCCACCCACAACAAGTATGGGAAAATTTAAAAACAAAGATTTATGGGATTTGATATGAACTTTTAGAACAACAGAGGTTCTTTGAAAAGTTCAACAAAGTTTTTTAAATCTTCTCCCCAGTAGAGTTGCCATTTTGTTAGTGCAACTCAGATGGGCAAAATCAACTAAAATTTGATTTAAGTTTAAAACATCAGATATTTTCTGAAAATCTCAACAAGACTATTTCATCTCTATCCCCAGCAGAGTCATCATTTTGTTAGCAATGTTTCTTGCAGAACCTATATGAAGCATCAATGCTTGACTCTATGCCTCCCAACTCATGATTGTTGCAAGTAAAATGAATAATTAATGAGGATTTGATCCTCCTTATTCTTTGAGCTCCACAAACTTAGGCGGGTGTACCTCTTGACTTATTATTTCCAAATAAATCAGACAATGGATTAAGGATTTTCATCCTTCTTCTCCACAAGTTCCAAACTCAAGCAGGCTAACCTAGTGACTCAATTATTTAATTAATCAATAATAATGTTTGTATTCTTCAATACAGAGGCTAGACACCTATGCTCTTAAGCACAAAATAAAAATATTGTTCAATATTTTGATGGATTGATGATGATCACTGTTAGACCAGTAGAGACCAGTTCCTTATTCATTGGGAAAAGATTCAAAAGAAGATATATCCACAAAAACTTATTAATAATAACACACCCAGAACCCAGGTGAAATGCCTTACAAGTCACCCTCTCATTTCCATACCTATGTATCAAATTATTATGAAATTATTGAACCCTCTGAAACTATTCTTAAGACTTACACTCTCCTTGAAAGAAACTTAAAAACAATCTCACAGTTACCTTATAACCAGTGTATTTAAAAATCCATACAAATTCAATACACAAGAAATCAAAGACAAACACACAAAGACATCACGGATATGAAAAATGAATCCCTAATATATTCTCATTAAAATCTCTTTGTTTCAATACATTATAATGAAAAAAGCTTTGAAAATAGACTCAGAATCAGAAAACTGCCTAGCAGCATTAATTTCACCATCCTTGTAACAATGGAGAAGATAGAAGATATAGAGAAAGGGAAAACCAAAATCAACCCTAACTGACACCTGTCTGTTTGCAAGAAACTTCTTCAAATATCTTATATTCTCCAAAAATCTGACTTGATTTCTCTCCTTTCAAATGCCTTTGAACTGCAATCACTCTGTCTAACAAACTTGATTCTACTTGCCTCTTCAATATATGAAAATCTTCCAAGCATTCCTTTGAAATCTAATTTCATTCTTCCCTTGGAAATTGCCTCTCATGAATGCTCCTTCATGTTTTGAAAATAAATAGATGCAATGTTTTAAAAACATTATAAGACTGTGCAGATTAAATCTTACATTTCTTATCTCTGTGCAAATTTAATCTTTGAAATTTTCCTTTAAACTATAGTCTTTAACCCTTTTATGATTTCTACACTTTATACATTTATCCTTGCACTTTTTCTTGCATTTTCTCTCTTTTATGCATACTTTTTTCCAGAAGTCACCAGATTTTGCCACTTGTCATGTGCTGGTTCGCTCTCAAGTCTACCTGGGTTCATTTAAAGATTTAGAGACTGCCTTTATCTCCTTATCTCTTAATCATTTTCCTGACCCTAATTTGTCTTTAAACTATAATATTTTACCCTTTTATTATTTTTGCACTTTATACATTTATCCTTGCACTTTTGTCTTGCATTTTCTCTCTTTTATGCATACTTTTGCCCAGAACTCACCAGATTTTGCATTTTGTCATGTGTTGGTTCACTCTCAAGTCTAAATGGGTTCATTTAAATATTTAGAGATTTTCTTTATCTCCTAATCTCTGAATCATTTTCCTAACCCTGGGTTTATCTAGAGATTTGGAGACAAGCTCTTACCTCTAAATCTATGAATAAACACAACTTAGACCCATCTTTAACCCTGGGTTTACCTAGAGACTTGGAGACTAGTGTATCTCTAAATCTTGGAATGATCCTACTAACCCTTGTTAGATCTGGAGACTTGGAGACAGTGCTTGATCTTGATCTTGATCTGACAGCTCACACTGAATCTCAGAATGTTTTTTACTTAACCACTAGCATTTCAAGATCTAGCGCAAGGATTCTTGAGCACTACCTTTGAATCTCAAAATTTTTGGCCTAACCGCAGTTATGTTCCAAGATTTGGCGACTAACCACTACCTCAGAATCTTGGAATGTTGCTCATCTGCCACATGTCACCATATCCTCTCCGCAACTGGACCGCCAAAAACATGTTTCATGTCAAAGTCACCAACTATTTGGCATGCATACCGAGACACCTCCTACACACGGGTGCGAAGAGCCTCCGCTCTTCACTTCAAAGTATGATGTAAGAATTTTTTTATTTAACCACTTGAGAATGCGCTCACCTCACCAATGTGGGATAATTGTTTTGATAGTTTTTAAAGCTTTCCAACTTTGAGCGCTAAAAACATGTTTATTATACCTCCTCTAGTGAACCCAACATTCTCCTAGCTAAGAGGCCTACCAATGAGACTCTTGGCTCTTTCTTCAAACTATTATGTAAGTGATGGTGTATTTAAATATTACATAGAACCTCAACCCATTCAATGTGGGATTAATGTTTTACATGTTTTTTAATTTTTCCCTCCTCTTTCATGACTTGCGCAGCCTTTAACTCTCGCACAACATTCTATTGAACATTTTACAACCTCCTTGCATTTACTTTGAAATTTTTTAAAACCTTCGCTGGCACATTGCATTCTTTACATTCTCCATTGTTTGCGCAGGCTACTATGCCAATTGCATTTGGTTTATGTTTTTTTAACCATTGTTGCCCAGACTCTTCTCCAAGGCTTGCGCAGACACCCACCTCTTCCATTTATACGCAACAGCTCCTATGCCTTTTACAACTTGCATTGCATTTAGTATAATTTTTTTAACCATGTTTTGTTACTTCCATACTCAGCCTTTCCTTTTCATCTTGCGTGGGTTGCCTTGTCATTGACACCTGCCAATTGCAATTGTTGAAAGTTTATGGGTTTTTTAAAACAAAGTCTCCACTTCTCTTTGGCATTGTGCAAATGTTGATCAAGGAAATGGAAATGTACATCATTACATTGCATGATGAACAAATTTTTAGAGTGGCTAACGTTGATGAAGTGTATGAGGTACACAGGCTTCGTCACAAACATGCCATGCAATTGTTTAATTCCCCCACCTTTTATAATTTTTATCCTTCAGATCAAGAGCTACAAAATCTGAGCAATAATATTGTTAGTGCTTGTGAAGGCCTTCCTCTTTCCCTCACTATTATTGGTAAATCCCTTGTTGTTCAAGGAGATAGAAATGTGTGGAAAGATACAGTCGATGATAGCTTGAGGCAAGAGACACATTTCTTTGAGGCAATCTGTCAAACAGTCCACGTGAGTTATATTTACTCTCTGTTAAACCCAACAATACAACATCCTCGATATTTTTATTGTAGACTCTATGAATTAATGTGTGATAAAATTATTTGATGATATATGCACTTAGAACCTCTACTACTACTCTCAATCCTATGCTTGAAATGTTTTTGAGTTTTTCCTTTAAGTCATGCGCTGGTTTCTCTTGTTTATCCACTTGCACAGGATCCTTGGCATTTGCATTAAAATACTTGAAAACAAATATTAAACATGCGCCTCTATTGACCACCATGATCATGGAATTTGGAATTTTCCATGCCAATTAAATTCTTGGAGGATTCCCTTTTAATTTCCAAGACAAGTAGCACAATACCTAGCTCCAATTGGAATGTTCTCAAGAACTAGAGAAATGCAATATATATGCATCGCAAAATACAATACAATTATCATGCTCATCTGCACCATGAGAGCCACAAACATGGTCGAGGGCTGCTGAGAAGTATCTTCAGACAAGCATAATATCGCAATGAAATGTTTGTGACCATTGCATGTTTTTAAATTCTTTCCGCCAGTTCGTTTAAAATTGAAAATTTAACAAAATGTATCTTAGATCCCCACACAAACATGCCTGCAAATATCCTTTGGAAATGGATTTTAAAAAAATAACTAGAAGACTTCCTAGAAAACTCAGATGCAGAAGACATCAAGAATTTCATGTTTACTATCACTTCGCAAAAACATATCTCCACGATGTTTTCTGAGGCAGACTATTTTAATCTCTGAAGTTGATACTTTACAAACTTCTGTAGCTGCACATGTTAAAACACATGTAAACCAACTTTGGATTCACTTCTGCAAACATACCGAACCATTCCCTAAGGTCCTTCCACTTTTCCTATTTATCTATTTATCAACAATGAGTATGCACACAAAAAGGCTTCACCTGATTCAACTCCATGTGCAAGATGTAACTGATCAAACATGGTGATTCTGGAACACTGTGCAAGCGCAAATGTCAAAACAACTAAAAATACATTTGGATTTTCCTTTGTAAAAAATAGAAACCCATGCCTTGAGGTCCAACCACTAATTCTAGTGGTACACTTACATGCAACGAGTATATACCTGCAATCAGTATTTCAAAACAACTATCAGACACAAAGTTACAACCCTCAGAAAATAACCACTTTGCAAAATTAATTGTCTAACACTGGTGATTTGCATAAATTGCTTTTGGATTTTCCTTCACAAACCCACCAAATACACACGTCATGGTCGAAAATCTTAGACATAGATTCAATTTTACATAGGGATTATGAAACTCCAACTAGCTCACTATGATGGTCAAGCGGTCAACTGACACTAATCTGCAAAGTCAACACTTCAAACTTTCTGAACTCAAACACAATGAAATTGTAGAAATTTGATTTGGAATCGGCTGGCAAAAGTGGTCAAATGGATTTACCAAGGTATGAAAATCTTCATGATAGCACATTTCCATGACTACAATATAGAGGAACAATTAAATCCTTAATATATTCAACCAGGTGCAACTTGTAAGACCTCAAAGTAGGACACTTCAAAATTTTGCATTTAAGACTGAGAAACATAATAAATTGCAAATGGAAAGGCTTTGGTAAACTTATCAAATAAACTCACAAGGATCTTAAAATGGGAATGGAGGTTCAATTTCATGTGTACAACATCTAGGAACAATCCTTATGTCATTCCTAATCATCTGGTCAAAGATATAAACCGCAAAAGTGAGTCACTTGATAAAAACTGGGAACATGCACAAGTGCAGAATGGGGTAATGACCTCCAAATGAATACATCCAAAACACATGAAAACTGAATTATGACCCACTATAATTGTTATATGAAAGGTGCTAAACACACTCTCCAAGCACTTTCTCAATCCAAGCTCTGGGTCTCAATTTATATATATGCAAAATGGGCTCCTTTCAAAAGTTTTTTGGGGCAGTGACCTATGCCTTAGAGAAAATTCTAAACTTAGTCACTCCAAATTATCCAGAATTTTAGAGCTCCACCAAAAGGTTGACAAATCTAATGATTTTGATGGATTTGAAGGGCTTAGTTTTTCTCATGATGCTGGAAGATGTTCTTGAACTATGTGTTTTATGAATTGGTGATACGTACTTAGGATCATAAGGACCTGATTGGTTTAATTTTAGGTCAAATATATTGGTCTTTATATTATCATTTACTCTTGGTCGACCTAGTTGATAAATCATGTTATGCAAGTAAAAAACATATTATCTAGGAGATTTATGATCTCGAGAAGGTGGTTATAGTTTGTGGTCAGGATTAAGAAGTCATGGATGAATTCAAATTAAGAAATCTAGCCCATAGATTGAAAGAGATTATGAATTAGGTTTTTCCAACCTAGTTCTTGGTATAAGATGATAAATTAGGGAAAATTCATGTTTCAGATCATGGTTGTGGATTTCATAGGTGGCTAAGAAAGGGGGGAGCCTAATTTAGTGAAATCAGAAGTGTTTTCAACAAGAGGTTGAACATGGATCTGCAAAGTGTTCTTATAAGGAACTATAATCAGACATTGGAGTTGTCATTTTCAGCAGTTCACAAAATCATATTAGATTGGAGTTTGAACGATCATTGTAGTGATCAAAAGTGTAGTGCGAGGGCTTTCATTTGAGATGTGAGCTCTAGGAAGTGAGCCTAATTGCATGTGGAATCTCCATAATTTAATATGTTTTACTTCTAAGATGGTATTTACTTACTATGGGTAATCAACCCCACTGTGGTTTTCCCCTTATAGGTTTTCCACAATAAAAATCTTGTGTCAACTTCTGTGGATGTGATTTTGATTGTGTGTACTTTGTTAGGAATAAAAGACATAAATCTAACAATTACATACAAATATAACCAATAATGCAAAGGAATAAAGAACACATAAGTAGAACAAGAAGACACAGATTTAACATGGTTCACCGAACCCTAGGCTACGTCCACCAAACAGAGAGTCAAATATTATTATCAAGTAATTACAACCTCTTACAACTAGTGATTCCTTACAACTCAATACCACTACAAATGCTACAATACATTTTCACTCTGACTCACCATAACCCTAACACCATTTTTCTTATAGAAAAACCCTAACCCTAAAACTAGTCTAATGGGTCAACCTAGGGAAATGCTTGACAAGTCAACCTAAGGAATTGGTTGACGAGTCAACCCAAAATATCTTTGATGAGTTAACCATTTTTTGGCGGGGCGTTACCCTGAACCCTATGAATTGCAAAAAAGTGTATAATACTTGTCTTATTAGTCACCGTAGATCAACATACTTGTATGCTTATCATTTCATTTGATTAGATCTGACTTGAGGGCTCACAAATTTAAGTGTTTTTTGGGTTTAAGGTTTTTAAGCTTGAAGATTTTAGGAACAAATAATTCAGCCCCCCTTCTTAGTTTTTAATTTCCATAGTATCAAAAATCCATATATAAGATAATATCTCTTCTCATTTTGATATATGACTTTGATGATACCAAAGCTCTTCTAAATTGATCATTGAAATCTAAAAATATAAAGCATTATCTAACATTGCAAGTTTTGTTCATTGACCATTCACCAGTATAATAAAAGGATTGAAGCTTCAAAGAATGTTGGTAGATGATAAGGACTACTAATTGATGATTTGATTGTACCTCTCTTAGAGGTTTTGGAGAAAAATAAAAATAAAATTATAGTGCGAAGGTACATGAAGACACCATTCATAAAGATAGAGTTAATCATCACAAATATGGGAGAAAAATATTGGATAGAGGTGCTTAGTACCCTAGTCCCACTTCAGTTAGGTTTTGAGGTGATAAATGCTTTGAATCTATTGATTTTAGCTCTAGATAGTTCTTGTAATTTGTCCAACTTCATGACAGGGGTGCCTAGTGAATTAGTCTAATACAAAAAATCCTCTACTTTCAACTAGAGGTGTACCTATGTGTCTCTATTCTACATCTACTACTATCTATTTATTTTTGTATGTCTACAATTTTATATTGTCATTTATGCATGTGTCGAGACCTAATTAGACAACATTTCAATCAATCAATACTCATTGCAACTAAGTAACAAAACCAAGTTTTTTTTCTGCCTTTGAGAAGAGTTAACCTAACCAAACAAATTTTTCACTTACTGTTCTAATGGTTTATGGAAGAGGTTGGTTCTCGTTAAATTACTAGCTATATTATTCCATCTATTTCTATAGCAAACACCTACAATACAAATACACATAGAGGAACCCCAAAATTTGATATTCATTTCATTTTTATTTTGTAGATCATCATTTCAAACAAGAGAAGAGAATAATAAGTGTTTCAAAGAAAAAGATCCAAAACCATCGATATTATATGATGCTATCTAAATTCATTCTTTCATTTTGATACCATGTATTTTTTTCTATGGAGATAGTCATTCAATATTAAGAAAACCTAATGAAAACCACAAAGAATTGGGAAAATTAATATAATAAAATACACTTTAAATCATATAAAAAATGAGATAGATTACTCAAATGAGAGCTCTATCTAGGTAAATAGGACCATGAGGGATTCATTAATATGACAATATCATATCATGTTCATTCATATTTGATGGTTTAAAATGAGAAAAAAATAGGGTAATATATTGCATATATAGGGGGTGTTTTTTTTGTAGGGGTGTGGGGTGGGGATGTGGTAGAGTCACAGATGGAGTATGCTCAGTGAGAACGGTCCAACCATGCAACAAGAGGCACACAACAGAAATAACAATTCAAATAATAACAAAGGATGGAGAGAATGAAAGCGACAAAGATTGCATCAACTTATATTCTGAAAAATCCAATACAATTGGCCAGCAACATGAAGGCTTACATTTCATGTATACGAGCCTGATTCTAGATTGAACTCTAAATTATTTATAATTCTAAACTTAAAGAGGTTATCTATCTAAAATCTCCCAAACTAGAGATCAATTACATCAATTTATAGGCATTTGTAACGCAAACAAGTTGGCTAAGATTGATCACATTCTCCAAGGTAGGAAAACGTAATACCAAATATAGGTCAGGACCCAAATCCATAAGAACTCTCCTAGAAAGGCACAAAATAAAATGCACACTCAAAGGGAGGTCAGTCACAATCCCTCGAACATTGAATGATACACCAAGAAGGTTCACAATCCAAGGAAAAGGTTTGCGAGATCATAAAAATTCATCAAGCTGTGAAATGTGAAGAAAAAATATGTTCGGGCCAAAAATGAAATAAATATACATCCTAAAGAAAAGAATCAAGGTGTGAATCCAGACGATGATCAAACACAATGTGAAGAACATTCCATGAGGTACGCAACCAAAGATAAGCCAAATCGAAGGAACACCACTAAAAATACAAGGACTAGTAAACAAGAACAACTAAAAATAGAAATATTTTTGGTTGATGCAAGATTGCCAAAGAACCCAAGAGCTCCTACATCAGGATGGGGTTGTATAGGAAAAGGGGAGTGGGGAAAACTGGGTGGGTATTGGAGGGGGTTGAAAAAAAGGAGTTTGGGGCAATATTATTTGAAAAATAGGGGTATTCTTTAGTATTCCATAAACACATGTGCTATGACCCAGGTTCACCAAGTGAAGCCCCTATGTATAGGATACACTAATAAGGAATATTAATATAAAAAAAAATGGATAAAATAGATATAGTCACATATATGCATATCTCCACTAAACTATGAAAGTGCACAGTATGATGCAAGTACAACCTACCCAAATAGATGTTTACCTAAGCAATCTTATCTCATCCTAGGTATTTTTTATACAATAAAGGAATTAAAAAAAAAATACACTACCCATATTCTTTGACAACTTCACCTATTAGTCTCATTGATCAATAATGTTCCCATAAGAGATGGTATTATCCTTGCAATATTTTTGAACAACTATATTTTATTTACTTAATAGTTGGTTTACTATGTGCACATCTTGAAAGATAATCAAAATGGATAATCTGGATATCTACATGAGTTTGGAAATTCTATAATTAATTATCAACCTTTTGCTTATTTAGATACTTCTGTAAGAGGCATAGTTAGGGATGAGCCATTGGACTTTTGAAGTGAAGTGTAAGGAAATCTTTGACAATTTATGACATTTTAAGATGTGTAAGAAGTATTAAAGATATTAAATAGAGTAATAAAAATGTTTTTATTACAAGCTATAAGAAGATGGATTTATTCTTTGAAATTTAATAGTTATTTTATCATCTAGCGGACTATTTTAGTCCCATAGTGAAGTTGGAAAAGTGATTTCATTAGGAAGATCGTAAACATTCTAGAAATATGCATGTAACTCTTAAATAGATTTCATGAAGTCTTGTTTGCATGTTCACTATTTGGTTCTTTATCTAAATCCATTATACTAAATGAATTTATTGTCTCCTAGATTACATCTTTTTATATATTTAGGCCTTGGGATAGTGGATAGTATGGGTTTATTGGATATGTTGTTAGATTACAACAATATTTAAAGCTTGAATTTCAAGCTTTGATTGTGTACATATTTTTTGAGCATCAATGTTTCAGATCACACTCTGTGATCCATCATCAGGATCATGAAACATTGGTGCTCAAAAAATATACACAATCAAAGCCAGAAATTCAAGCTTCAAATTCAAATGGAATGTGGAAAGCTGATCAATTTGATTACTACAACATTGTTGACCTAAAGGAGGAATTTGTGCTAATGTACTCTACATTTGAGATTAATACAAACATGTCCTCTCTTTGGTTGTGAAGCATTTTTACTCAATTTGTTTTCCTATATATATTAATGTTTTTGTAGTACTACATGTTTGTTTCTTTTTTAAAAAAATAAAAAAATAAAATTGGCAAAATTCACTAAAGCATTTTTTTATTAATAATATAAGACAATGTACATTGACTCGGTTCAAGGGAGCATACCTACTGGAAAGAACTAGGAAGAAAACCTCTGGTTGTAGCTTCTGAGAAAACCTAAGACCTAAATAGTTTTACAACAATACGACAAAATGCCATACCCCAGTACAATCCCAGATATTTCACCCAACCCAACTCCCAAACTATAAGATTACTAAGAAGCCCAAAATTGTACCAAAATTACACAACCAATTACATGCTATATCAATTTGCTGAATTATGCCAAGTAGAAGAGGAAGAGGCAACATCTTGAGTCTTAGTCGAAGAAGAAGCCTCATGAGAAACAAGAAGATGGTCTTCTAAAAGATGTGGTTGCTAGTCATCAATTGCAGAAGTAGTGTAATGAGATGAAATAGTGACTCTCAATGGTGGGATGGGCAGAATGTCATCACCCATACACTGATCACAATGGAGCAACATAGTATGAATAGTTTTTCTATTGCATGCCTACTTTATCATTGTTAAATAATTTTTTGAGCACTAAGGAGCAATAGTTTTTATTATATTGTTACCAAAATTACTAGCATATAGTAGTTATGTTCTCGAGGTCTCCTTCATCAATACGAGTTGACTTGACACTATTACTCTTACATGTCAAGTCAACCCTCTTAATCATTGATCTTTTGAGATACATGTTATTAAAACTTTTATGGCATATTAAATTAATTTCACATACATAAAAATTAATTACACAATCATAATCTAAACTAAAACAAAATATAATTAACATAGAAATTCTAAAACATACATTAAAAAGTCATATTTTGATGCATTAATAAATTAATTTTTAGTTCATCTTCTAAATTCATCACAAGACTTATCATTACTCTATTATTAGTATTTGTCATTAGGCTATATATTAGTATTTGTCATTAGGTTATATACTATTGCAATGAGTTTTTCTTAACTCGTTAATAAAACAAAAAAATTCGACCAATTACAATTCAGTATTTTTATTTTTATTTTTTTAAATTATTTTTTTAAAGAATAATGTGAAATATTTATAATATAAAATGATGAAAATCAATTTTCTTCACCCTTATTGGCTAATAAGTTTGAAGTCTTATACACAAATTTTACCGAAACACTATTTCCATAATGCAATTTTTCCGGACACACTACCCATGTTTAAATAAATTCTAAATTCATTCAAGTTCTCCTATTTTTTTCACCTTATAATATAAAAATTATTTAACATATACTTTATATAATAAATATACGAATATTTATGTACATGTTTTTTAAACATGATAAATGATATTAAATTTTTAAAAAAAATTATTTATTTTAAAAATAAAAATTTTAGACAAACATTTTTTCATATTATTGTTTTGGGGTCACTTCTCTTTTGTTAGATTATTATTTCTAATAAAATTGTAAATAATTATACAAATTATTATACTTAATTAAATTATATCAAATATTATAACTATAATTATGTATAGGCAAATACTTAGCCACTATGTGTTATCATGTTAATAAGGAAGGGTGCTTTACTTTCTCTTTCAAGAAAGTCATATTTATATTGTATGCATTATACCTAACAACTTTAAAGTATTATTTTACATCTAGAAAGGTTTTTGTAGATTAATTTATTATAGTTTCATAATCATTGCCAACTCAAAAATGCATCTTCTCTAGAGTTCAACATATGAGATGATTGTTCTCCTCTTTTTTATCGTTGCAAATGATAAAATATAAGGTACGTTTAATAATGCTATTTAATCTACGTAAACTAATAATAAAAAAATAAATTGAAGTCGTGCTGCAAGAAAATTCTAGATATTTTATTATGGAGTTCTTGGTTTTATTAAAGATAATTCAATTTGAGGAATTGAATATAACAAATAATCAAAATATGATGAAATTTCCAAATCCACAAATCATTGGGGATTTGAATACAATAAACAATAGAAATTAAAAACTTATTTTTTCGTTTGTGCTAGAGATCAATTTATTATTATTATGAATGTTTGTAAGTTCTTTTCAATCATGAAAATTATTAATATGAAGGTGCTAATTACTTTTCACATCCGTGTATCTCATTATTTAAAAAGTATTATTAATAATTCTCACTTGAGATGAATTATTATCAAATGATAGGTAAAATCTAATTTCAAATAATAAAAATATTTTATATTTTATGAATACTATTTAAACTATAGATATAAAATTGAGATTAGAAAAGTTGAGGAAAATAAGAATATGAAATTATGATAATATAAATAAATAAAATTGTAAGAAAAATATCATAATATAATTGATTTTTATATTTATATGAATAATTTAGTGTCTATTTTAAGAATAAAATATAATTTTTAAAAGAAACGTCAAATAAAATATTATTTAAATAATGTAATTGAAATAAATTTTTTTTAAAAAAACTACCAATTGTATCATTATGTTTTTTTAATTACAACTAATATTAAGAAAAAAAAAACTAATCACAATAGACAAAAATATTATAAATAAATAAGAAAATTATAAAAATTATAATAAAATGACAACTGAAAATTTATATTATAATAAACATGAATCTAAAGATTATAATATTTTATGGCTATACAAGTAGTAGAAATTTGTCCCTTTTAGAACTTTTACGTCATTCATTCACTACTATAAAAGACTTTCCATGTGCATCGATACCAAAGTAGCTTAATTTAACGATGGTGGAATAATCCAATAAATTAAATGGCCTACATTCTATTTAGAAAAGAGGACAAACAAAGTATCTATGTGCATACTTAAGAATATTACAAGGAAGTTGTCTCATAAAAGCTAACATTTCGAATGGGTCCACATACTAAATTCTTCATTGAAACCTATTTGCCTTCTTTTTTTTTGTTATTAGGCTTCTTTTACTTTTTCCAAGGACGCTTTAGTAATGGTGTAAAGACATCTCAAACCAAAGTAATAATTGAATTCCTTACAAAAATTAATATTATGGTCATAAATTATCATAAAATAATCACAAAGGTATTGGTAAGGGATTCAATTATATATATATATATATATATATATATATATATATATATATATATATATATATATATATATATAACAAAGAGTGCTGGTAGTAAAGAATTAGGTAAAGAAAATTTCTGGTCTTGCTCATAAAAAACCTTAAAAATTAAGTCTCTAGCAATTGCAAAATGAAGAGACAACCAACATTACATTGTGGCTTACAACTATAGAAAAAACAACCCAAAAAATACATTAAGTAGCAATCCCAACCCCAAAAAAATCATCCAAATGATGAATTGCAACATTAACCCCTATACATGAAGAATGATGATCCGGACCTCCAGATGCTGAGAGAGAATGTGACGACTATGAAGAGTCAGCTGATGGACTCTGAATGCCTTCTGAAATCTTTGATCTGACTTTGGTGCTGGCGGGTTTCTTCTCTGTTTTCTTTCCAGCTGGTCTTTTGTTCTTTTTGTCTTGAATGTAATTGTTGCTAAATCTGGGTTTTGACCCTCTGTTGATTGTTCCCATCTTTGGGTCAGTCTGTTGCTTGTGGGGCTTTTTTTAGCCTTTCCTCTCTTGTTTTGTTAAAGGGTTTCGGGGTTCCCTTCAAAACCTGCTTTTACCATAATCAAAAACATTAACCCCTATACATAGTGTTGCTAGAAGCTTCACTAGGATTAACAAGCTCCCTCATAAAAGGATAAAATTGTTGCTTCGAAGGGCAATTTGAACAAAATCATCACGATGAGAAGAGATCCACGATGCCCCACCTGAAGAAGCATCACCTCTAACGTTGAATCAAGAATAAAGTGCTCGTCGAGTGATACCAAACTTAGAGTGTCCAGAAGTAGCATCCTCCTCCAGTAGTGGAAAAATGTCTTCTTGATAAGGTTCATCCACGTGGAGTGGTGGAACTGGAAGGATATCACTGCCAATGCACTTATCCATGTGCAGTCGTAAAGTACATATAGCAAGAAAATAGTTAAGTACCAACTCTGAGATAAGGGGATCCATTGGATGCATCCTTCAAGCATATTCATGGGTAATCTGGTTCAACCCTCCATCCTGCAAAGCTAATTTTACCACTGCAAACACATCTTTAACATAGGGTTTCTAGGTAAAAAAACCTTAAATTCCACAATGTTTGCAAAGGGAAAGGCCCCATTTTCCAACTAGCAACAAAGTAGTAAATGACGGGGAAAATCCTTTAAGGTTATTCCTGCATTCCCATTGGCATCGTGGGAGGGACCCTTGGTATTCCACGGACCCTAGTGGCAACAAAGAAAATGACAACAGAGAAGAAACAATATATTATACCACGAATTAACCAATAGATAGATAATGCCACAAATAATCATCAGAGAATAACAAAATCATATGTCTCGAAATAGGGAAAATGAGTAGTAAATCCCACCAAATAAACACATAGTAAAACAGGGTAAGTCGGTCTAAGATCATAAATAGTGATGTGAAACGAGCAGACACAAATAAATGGGGTAATAACACCAGCCATCACAAATGGGTATACAAGCTACCTTCTTGTTGTACCGTGATGTAAGACCAACTAATAGGAAGCAGCGCAAAGGACATACTAAAGTTGAGATGATGCAAGCAGCGGAATGGGAAAGGATATTCCAGTACATTAGCATCACATAACATTACCATAGACACGCCATACCTAGCACAACAAGTTAATAAAGCCACATGAGCCAAATAACATCAATAACATGAGCACAACCAAAGAAAAGATCCTTACCAATGAACATCTAAAGTACCATATCCTCAAGTCAAACAAACAATACTATCAGAAGAAACAAAATATATAATAGCAAAGCAACATGGAGAAGCGTAAACATACTAAGAAGGACCATATGCCAAAATAGAGATGAAACCACCTCCCAAAATCAGAGATCCAATCCATATTAAGAGAGCCCACCAAGTCCCATCCCCTGTAGTGAAAAAAGAATTCATCACTCCGAATACATCAAAGAGAATCGACCCTAGTGTCAATACAATCCTGAATTGAATCCCAAATGCAAAGAAGAAGACTACCCAATTAATATGCACATATATGTATATATATAGAGATCATCTTTCATTTAAATATATGTATAGCATCCTTCATTCCAAAATATGTATGTAGATGATATGTGTGTGTGTGTGTGTGTGTCATGTATATACCTATACATGCACATAGAATTTTCAATTTATTTAAAACCCATTTTAGTGTGTACATTTACATTTAAACATGTAGTATGTAATTAATTTTAGTTCAATAATGTAGTTACACTTTAATTAATTTTCAATTAAATTAGGAAAAATATATAGACTTCATTTTACAGTATTTTTTTTTTCAGGTACACATATATATCTATAGATTAGACATCATGGAAAATGTACTGATTCCACCTCAGGAACTATTTGCCTGAACCAACTAGGAAATTGAAAGATTGAGAGAGTCTATAAATAATGCTAGTAGCTCTAGTGTGTACAAGAATACTAGTCAATTTGGTGTAGGAGCACCTAGGATAATCCCTAATTCCAATTTTTGTTTTGGCTTGTACTGACCTTAGCCAAGTCAGTAGAGTTTAGTTTTGACCTTAGAAGGTTTTCCAAGTGTGTACCTAGGTGGATTTGACTAGGATCAATCCAACCTAGGTGTTTTATGCTTTGTCAGTGGTTAGTGCTAGATTAAGCCTAAAAGTGGGAAAATGGGTCCAAAAGCCTTCAAGGCTTAGGCTAGGTTAGAGATGTGCCTAAAAAGGCCTCTAGGATGTTTTTACATCATTCTATGTCGATTAGAGGTCATTTGGATTTGTTTTATGCAAAGTTGTCAAAGTTGTCAAAATGTTGCATGACAACATTTGCAACTTTTAAAATTTGCATGAAAACATTTGGCATTATTGGATTCTTTTCAAAGAATTATGGTGGGTGGTTAATGTAATGACCTATAATCATGAGGAAATCAAATTTAGACATGGAGGATCCTATTTCCCGAGGTAAGTCGATGTAATGATTGATTTGAATTGGAAGAAGAAGCTCCGAGTACTGGTTTTTCATACAGTTGACTACTTTGATGTTTTTGATTTAGTAGATGGATTAAATAGTGAGATCCAGTGTTGAATTTGTATAGTAAAGGTAGTTTAAAGCACTTCTTGTTTATCCTTGAAGTTTTTTTGAGTTCATTAGATTAGTCTATTAAATTGTTTTGTTACTAGTAGACTTGCTGATGTTGTTTAGGCAGTTTTATGAGAAATGGCTTCCCCATAGATCTCCACTGTGCAAATCATCACGGCCCACAGGGATATGGAAGGGAAGTCATGTTATAGTGTACATATGGAAGGAGAATCTCAGGAAAGCAAGTTAGCTAATTTTGGTGGCATGCCCTAGGCGAGTTCAGTGTGCCCGGTTAGGTGCATGATAGTGATCTAAAGGTGTTTAATTGTAGGGGAAAGATTGGGAGAATGGAACCAAGTATGGTTTCACAAGCATAGAGGCCCTATAGATACCTCCTAGGAAGATTAGGCATTGGCCAATCCATTAAGATAGATTTCTAATCAGAAATTAGTAGACTGCACAAAAATAACCCTATTAGCCCTAAATTCTAGGAACCTACTGTACGGAGGCCCTAGAACCCTAAAACCACCAAAATCCTTAATTTCTTGGAAAAAGTTGTATGAATATCTTTTATTGGAAGGGTTTATTTAGAAGTTTTGTTAGAGAAGTGGGAAAACTCACTGATTAGAGCTAATTGACCTATTAGGCCTAAAAGACTAAATCCATTGATTGTCTTCAGATCATTTGAAAATGTTAGTAATAACAGAGAGGGGGGTGAATTAGCGGCCTCAAAAATATTCCAATAATCAACCCAAAAACTTAGTACCATAATATTAAGCCTCTAGTTATCTTCAGTCCTATAAGATGAATGCCTTCAAATACTTTTATCAAATTACTACTGCTCGGAATGCTTTGTAAAACCTTCTACTGCATGTTTACCGAATAGCAGTCTATTAATTTACCGAAAGAAATTAAATTATCTAGAGTATGCCGATCAATCCATTAAGTTATGTGTAATACAAAACACTAAAGTAATGACTCATAAACACATTGACACATGGATTTTTAACGTGGAAACCCTTTTAAGGGAAAAATCACTTGGGATCGGTAACCCAAAATTTTCACTCTTCTGAAGTGAGCTCGGTGAAGAGCCAACCCTGTTAAATGTTACAAACACATTGTTAGGTGTGACGTCCTTGTTAGAGGATTTAAAAGTTTAGTTTGTCACTTGATATCAAGCATCTCTATGCTACCTTCCTTGATCAAACACTCACTTGGCCTGTCAATAGGTATATGGCATCTCATGCTATCTTCATGATCAAACTTTTTGATACTCCTTGGGATGTATCTCAATATAAAAAGGATCTTTAAATCTCGCTCTATTAAGAGACTTTTTGAATCAATGGTTAAACTGAAATAGTATGATCTGTTCACATATACAACTTATACTTACATATTTTTAGATCTATTATAATCTCATAAAACTATTATGATCAATATATCTCAGTTTATACCTTTGCTCCACTTTGATTCTGCTCGGTGATGTTGTGCTCTGTTGCTCACTGTCCATAGAAAAATTTAGCTCTTTCCTCAGCTTGTTGATCATGATTGTATGAAGTTTCTCTTCAGAATCCTCTTTTCATTCATTCACCCACTCCAATTCATAATGAATTGGGTTTTCTCTTTATAGACATAATATCACCATTGTTAGGTTCTTGATTTTTCGTGATCTTGGTGTGATCCACAATTATCGCCAATTAGATTTAAAGCAAAGCTCTTCTTTTATCTCGTAGAGATCTTATTTCCAACTGGACAAAATAGCTTTAAATCATTTACTTATCTCTAGTTTTATCTTGTTGATGGAAACAAATATAACTACCAGATAAGTCTATATTTAGCTATGCCAGGTAGATATTTTGTCATTTCTGAACTCAAGTTTATTTCAGTGTTTAAGTCATTGATAGCTTCGGTCAACACTCTATTTCTCCAAGGGCTTCTCCGTCAGTTTTCACTATGTTTCTGGTTGTCAGTTATTCTTGTGATTCTACTCGTCGATAATGCTCATCGGTGTTCTTGCTTGGGCATGAATGTGACTTGACTTTCGGTGATCTCTGTCCTTCAGTGTCCACTAACCATCGGTGTTTGAAGACACATTGTGAATGCTTGTCTTTTATGCATTACTGAAGATATAATCTTTTTCTCTTTGATTCTCTGAAGTCTTTGACACTTTGAATATAACCGATCATATTATATATCAAGTTTAAATCAATGACAATACAATCTATTAACTCATTCAATGTCTTGCATTATCCTTCTACATTTTGGTGATCAACTTAACATATTCAAACATTCAATCAGTTACATGTCATCAATCTCTCCCTTTGGCATTGATGGCAACATACTACATTATCATACTATACTATCACTAATACAATATGAAATATACAATTTCAACAAGCTTTCCTAATGTAACTATTACAAATGTGTGGCTCTCGGTAAGCTCAAATAACTTAGATTTGTTTCATGCAGAGTGATTGTCTTCAATATTTAATCCCTTCTCTTTTCTGATATGTGCTCTACCTTGACTTTTCCTCTTCTTGATAATCTCTTTTTCTTTTGATAGCAATCTTTCTCTTTGTCTGAATTCTCTCCCTTTGGTACTTCTCTCCCTTAGATGGATATTTCATATGTAATCAATTTCTCTCCCTTAGAATATTGATTAACTCTTCCTTTTGATTCTTAGGAACTTCTTTTCATGGATGATGATATAATATTTTCTAGTTAATGAGATAATCTCTCCCTTTCATAATGCAAATCTCTTCCTGATGATAATGAGATAATTCTCTCTCTTTGACAAAAATACCAAACAAAAATACTTCTTCTTGTTTTATCATCTAAATCATGTTCCATCCCTTTGCATAATATATTCCTTGAATTTCCCTATCCATCAGCAGTACAATGTCTCTGGTTTTTAGTGCAGATATTTACCTTGCTATGTACAGATGTATTTGTTGCCCATCTCAATGTTTGCATCAACATGACTGATCTTTAGATTTGGCATAGGATGATGCAACCTCCTAGTTAGTTTACTGACCGATAGACAAGGGTTGAACCCCTAGTCTTTGTCTTAGGTACTCAAATGTATCTTTTGGTAATGGCTTGGTGAATATATCAGCTAACTGTTCCTTTGATTGAACATATTCTAGTGTCACTTCCTTTGCTTGCACTTGTTCTCTTAGATAGTGATACTTGATAGCAATATGCTTAGTCTTAGCATGCATGACTGGATTTTTAGAAATGTTAATTGCACTGGTATTATCATAGTAGATAATTACTGGTTCAAGAATCTTCATATTCATACCTTCCACTAATTGTTTGATCCATGCAATATTGGATCAATTTGCAGCAGCAACTACATACTCTACTTCTGCAATAGACTGAGAGATGCATCCTTGTTTCTTGCTGATCCATGTGAAAAGTCTGTCACCCATGAAGAATGCTCCTCCAGTTGTGCTCTTTCGATCATCAATGTTTCCAACTCAATCAACATTTGTATAGACTTGTAGCTCAAATTTTCCTTTCTTTTGTACCATAAGCTATATTCCTCAGTGTTCTTCAGATATCTAAAAATTCTCTTGACACCAATCATATGTGATTCTTTGGGGTTAGCAAAGAATCTTACAACTATTCCAACTGTGTGTGCTATATTTGGTCTGGTGTGAACAACATACATTAGTTTTCCAATCATTGATCTATATAAGGTCTGATTTACCTCATTTGATTTTTCTTCTTTTGTCAGCTTACATTCGATAGCCATAGGTGTTCCAACTAGTTTGGAATCTTCCATCTTGAATATCTTCAGCACTCCCTTGATGTATTTGAACTGAGTGATGTATATGCATGCATCTTGTTGAAGAATCTGTAGACCAAGAAAGAATTTGATCTCTCCAAACATAGACATTTCAAATTCCTTTCTCATTTCATTAGCAAAGGATTTTCATAACAATTCATTCTCATCAAAAAAAAATTTAGCAATCAAAATATTACCATCGATATCTTCTTTTAAGTACACATTTCTTTTTTCACTTATTCTAACAAATTTTATGCTAATGAGATATGAGTGAAGTCTTTCATACCAGACTATCAGTGCTTGTTTCAATCTATACAAGGCTTTATGTATTCTACATACCATGTTTCTCTTGTCTGGATTAACAAACCCTTCTGGTTGTTCAATGTATACCTCTTGTTCTAGTATTCCATTTAGGAATGCAGTTTTAACATCCATTTGGTATACCTTGAATCATTTAAATGTAGCATAAGCAAGTAGTATTCTTACTCCTTCTAGTCTAGCAACAGGTGCAAAGGTTTCTCCATAATCAATACCTTCTTCTTGTGCATATCCCTTGCATACTAATATTTCTTTGTTTCTAGTGACTTCTCCATTCTCATTTAGCTTGTTTCTAAATATCCATTTGGTACTGATGACATTCTTGTCTTCTAGTCTCGGTACAAGTGTCCATGTACTGTTCCTCTCAATCTATTCTATTTCTTCATTCATAGCACTGACCCATTATTCATTGTCAAGTGCATTATTAACAGATTTAGGCTCAAAATCACAAAGTAAACATCTGGTGTTAAGTGACTTACTTCTTGTTCTTGTTCTAGCATTTTTGTCTCCTATGATTTGATTCTATGGATGATGTCTTTTGACATACTTGGAAAGTTTCGCTTCAACACTGTGTTCATCATTCTGATCATCTTCTTGACCTTCGTTCTCATCTCCATTGTTCGAAACATCATCTTGAGTATTATCCTGATTGTCAGTAATTGCAGCCTTATGTTCGGGTGCAATGTTTTGAAGCTTGGGAGTGACACACTGTTTCTCAGTTAGGATGTCAGGTTTTGTATAAACAAACCTGTTGTAGTCCTCTAGTTCCTTTTTTCTTTCCTTATCATTCTTTTCTACAAATTCATCTATTTTCACGTTTACACTTTCAATGATTTTTTTAGATGACTTATTAAGATATTTATAAGCCTTGCTTTTAGTTGAATACCCTAGGAAGATACCTTCATCACTTTTGGAGTCAAGTTTTCCATTTCTATCATCCTTCAATATATAAAATTGACTACCAAAGATTATGAAGTAACTTACATTGGGTATATGACCATACCAAAGCTCATAGGGTGTCTTCTTTGTGTCCTTCAATTGTACTCTGTTTAATGTATAGACAATAGTACTGACAGCTTCCCTCCAGAAATTTTGAGTGATGCTTTTCTCAATCATCAATGTTCTTGCATAGTCAACAATTGATCTTTTTCTCCTTTCAACAATTCCATTTTGTTGTGGTGTCCTTGGTGCAGAAACTTGTTTTTTAATTCCATGCTCATTGCAATAGTCAGTGAGTTATTCTAAAGTAAATTCCCCTCCTCTATCTGACCTTAACCATTTCAATTTCTTTTCACTTTGTTTTTCTACCATTGCTTTATACCATTTAAACATCTTAAATGCTTCTAATTTATCTTTTAAGAACATGACTATCATCATTCTAGAATAATCATCAACAAAGAGAATAAAATACCTATCTCCATAGTATCTCTTTGTCCTCATGGGTCCACATAGATCTGTATGGACTAATTCTAGAATTGCAGTAGATGTATGGGTTTTACTCTTGAAACTAGACTTTGTCATCTTACGTTTTTGACAATTTTTGCACATGATATGCTCGGGCTTAGTCATGCTCAGTAAACCTTTGACATCCCATTTGTTTCTTATCTTTATCATGTTGTCAAAGTTCACATGACACCATATTTGTTGCCATAACCATATGTCTTCATTTCTAGCCATCAAACAAGTGGTGTTAGTGTCATCAAGATAGAAAGGGTTACGTTTTGTCTTCTCACCGGTACCAATCAACCTTCCTGATTCATTGTAGATTTTTGCCTTCTTATTTTCAAATGCTACTCTATGAACTAAATTTTTCAACTGTGAAACACTAAAAAAATTATAATTCAGTCCTTTTACCCAATAGGAATTTTCACATTTTATCAGGTTATTCAACATTATGGTTCCTTTACCTTCAACTGGACAAGGTGTATTATTTCCCATTCTTACTGAACCATCATTATAGTATTCAAAACTCTCAAAATTTTGCTTATCACTGGTAATATGGTGAGTCCAGCCACTATCTATGATCTAGACATCATTTTTACTAACTTTAGATATGAGTGCAGTCTCTACATACCTTTCTTCATCTTCATCTGAATCATCCTTCATGGCTACAAATACCATCTCAATGTATTCTTTTGATTCGGTGATGGTTTCATCAACTTTGTTCTCAGCTAGGTAAAAATATTTCTTTCCTTTGTCCTTGTAGTCTTGGGTATCTCTCTTGTCAAATTGTCAGTTGCTTCGGTAATCTCTATTATCACCTTTATCAAACTTCTTCTCATACGATCTATCATTTCCTTTGTCATCTTTTCTTCGGTTTGGATATCTTGCAGCAAAGTGTCCAGCCTCTTTACAATTGAAACATACGAGTGGTAATTTACCTTTGTATCTACCTTTTCCTCTCTACAATCTTCTAGCCATTAGTGCTTCAATTTTATCAAGTCCTTGATCCTCATTATCACTATCACTATCATTTCTAACAGCATGTCTATGACTTGAGTTACTTATCTTCAAGAAAGATTTGAATGTAGATTCTATAGATGGTAAGACACTATTGTAAAATTTATTCATCTCAAATGAAATTAGTCTACCAATCAAACTATCTATAGTAACTGTATTGTTTGCAACTACTCTCATTTCTTGAATAGCAGAAACTTTAATAGCATAAAAAGGAAATAAGGTTCTTAATATTTTA
The DNA here is from genome assembly GCA_018584345.1 of Thuja plicata. NCBI lineage: Eukaryota > Viridiplantae > Streptophyta > Pinopsida > Cupressales > Cupressaceae > Thuja > Thuja plicata. The sequence continues at coordinate 740,285 of MU225907.1, forward strand.
CTTACCACTGTCTCCTCTTCAAGTACACCTCCAAATCCTCGGATAGAATTTACTACCTCTTTTATTATGCAACTATAATGAGTGATGTTTTCTCCTTCTTTCATCCTTAGGTCATCAAATCTCCCTCTTAGGCTTTCTACCTTTTCTCTTAGTACATTGGCATCTCCTCCATGTACAAGATTTAACTTATCCCACATTTTCTTTGTAGAGGTGCAGGTTTTGACATCTTCAAATTCAGCATCAGAGAGTGATGATGCAAGTTCTATCATCATCCAGTTATGTTCATGCTTTACTCTTAATTTCTCAAGAGTGAGGTCCTGTAGGCAACACATATTCAGTATCTAAGTATTGAACAATATCATTTCCAATACTTGATAGGTGGAGTCTTATTCTCCTTTGCCATGATGCAAAGTTGTCTTTATTCAACTTGGGCACATCTCGTCTATTCATCTTTTGATCTTTTTCTTGAGCTATTAACCTCCCTTTCTAAGCACACAAGCTCTGATACCAATTGTTTGTAATAACTGAGGGTGGGGGGGTGAATCAATGGCCTAAAAAATATTCCAATAATCAACCCAAAAACTTAGTACCACAATTTTAAGCCTCTAGTTATCTTCAGTCCTATAAGATGAATTCCTTCAAATACGTTTATCAAATTAATACTGCTCGGAATGCTTTGTAAAACCTTCTATTGTATGTTTACCGAATAACAGTCTGTTAATTTACCGCAAGACAATAAATTATCTAGAGTATACTAATCAATTAGGTTAAGTTATGTGTAATTCAAAACACTAAAGTAATGACTCATAAACACATTGACACATGAATTTTTAACATGGAAACCCTGTTAAGGGAAAAACCACTTGGGACCGATAACCTAAAATTTTCACTCTTTTGAAGTGAGCTCAGTTAAGATCCAACCCTATTAAAGGTTAGAAACACACTGTTAGGTGTGACCTTTTTAGAGGATTTAAAATTTTAGTCTGTCACTCTATATTGGGAATCTCTATGCTACCTTCCTTGATTAAAAACTCACTTGGCATGTCAATAGGTATCTGGCATCTCATGCTATCTTCATGATCAAACTTTTTTATACTCCTTGGGATGTATCTCAATATAGAAAGTATCTTTAAACCTCGCTTGGTTAAGAGACTTTCTAAATCAATGGTTAAACTAAAACAATATGATTTGTTCACATATACAACTTATACTTTCAAATTTTCAGATCTATTGTAATCTCATAAAACTATTCTAATCAATATATCTTAGTTTGTACCTTTTCTCCATTTTGATTCTGCTTGGTGATGTTGTGCTTTGTTGCTCAGTGTCCATAGAAAAATTTAGCTCTTTCCTCAGCTTGTTGATCAGGACTATATGAAGTTTCTCTTCATCAGTTTCTCTCCTGCATCCTCTTTTCATTCATTCACCCACTCCAATTTTTAATGAATTGGGTTGTCTCTTTATAGACATAATATCACCGTTGTTAGGTTCTTGATTTTCTTGATATCAGTGTGATCCACAATTCTCACCAATTAGATTTAAAGCAAAGCTCATGTTTTATCTCGTAGAGATCTTCTTGCCAACTGGACAAAACAACTTTAAATCATTTACTTATCTTTGGTTTTATCTTGTCGATGGAAATAAAGATAACTACGGGTTAAGTCTATATTTAGCTCTTCCAGCCAGATATTTTATCATTTCTAAACTCAAGTTTATTTTGGTGTTTAACTCTTTGATAGCTTCAGTCAACACTCCAGTTCTCCTCGGGCTTATCCATTGGTTTATATTTTTGGCCTTTGGTTATAATTGTGATTCTTCTCGTCGATAATGCTCGTCGATGTTCTTTCTCGGGCATCATTGTGACTTGACTTTTGGTGATCTTTGTCCGTTGGTGTCCACTAACAGTCGGTGTTTGAAGTCACATTGTGAATGCTTATCTTGTATGCATTACTGAAGGCATAATATTTTTCTCTTTGATTCTCTAAAGTCTTTGACACTTTAATCTTAACTGATCAGATTATATCAAGTTGACATCAATGACAATACAATCCATTAACTGATTCAATGTCTTGCATTATCCTTCTGCATTTTGGTGATCAACTTAACATCTTCAAACATTCAATCAGTTACATGTCATCAGAAAAACCATTGATGTCCTATTTTAATGGGGTAATATGGGAGGAAAGAAGTTGTCTTTACAATAATTACACCCCCTATAGAACTTGTGATGAAGAGAAGATGAAAATTTACTTGGAGACATACAAGGAGTAAGGGATCGAAGAGCACTTTGTTGATAGTTACCCAAAGGTGAAGCACAAAAGTGACCAACTCATAGATTTGTGTTGGAAAATTCCTAGGCTAGTTGAGAAAGGTCTTGGAAGATCCTAGAAGAGAGGGTAGGATCTTGAGAATGCTAGGAATAGTAGAGTCCTATAATTGGCTTGTGCAAGCACACCTTGAGTGTTTCTATCAGATTGGTATCAAAGCCAATAAGATTTGGCTTGTGGTGAATGTTTCAACTAGCATAGTCAGTAGGAGAGTCTACAATGTAGAGCTTGAAAAGAAAGTGGATGAGAAAGAAAAAGATAATATATTTATCAGAGAAATATTGTACCAACTAGAACACAAAGTGGACCAAGTGGAAGAACAGACTGAGGAAGTGAAAGAAAAAGGTGAAGGAAAGAGTAAAGAGATAGCCTTAGATGGTGGGGTCCCTGAAGCTGACCCTGTCCTCACTGAAGAACCATTCTTGAAGGAACTAAAGGATTTGAGTGGAAAGGCATTGGAAGGAGTTACTATATATACTAGAAAGATGGAACTAGAGATAGTCCTAGATTCGATTGAAGGACTAGAAAATCACTTTGAATATGATGGTATAACTGAATCTCAGAAAGTGAAAGTGGCAAAGGCTAGACTTAGAGGGTCTAGACTCACTTGGTGGAAATTTATCCAGGATGAGAGAGAGAAGGAAGGAAAGAGACCCATTTCTACTTGGAAGGATATGGTAGCCAAAATCAAATAAGCATATGTACCTGAAGACTATGAGATATACTTGCATAAAAGGAGACAAAGTCTTAGACAAAAAGACTTGGATGTTAACTCTTATACTGAGGAGTTTCAAAGGTTACGCATGAGATCAAGAATTACAGAAGAGGAAAGTGTGAAGGTAACTATATACCTTAATGGTCTTAAATGTACTATACAAGATGAATTGAGTTTGCTTACTCCTACCACTGTTCAGAGATGCCACCAACTTGCCATAAAGGTGGAAGGTAAATTGAGAAAGAAACAAGACTCAAGTAATTCCAGAGGAAGAGATAAGAGAGGTCAAAGGAGTGGATATGGTGGAATAATTTTAGAGTCCAAGACTCAAGGAGAGACTAAGATTAATGAAAAAAAAGAGGGAAGTTCAAGAAGAGGAAGATTCAATAGAGGAAAAGGCTCTAATAAAAATTGGAGAGGAAGATGTAATAGCCATGGAAGAGGTTCCTATTTTGCAACCATGAAATGATATCACTGCAAACAGATGGGAAATCCTTCCTATATGATGCAAGAGCATCCTAGGATTCTTGGCAATCCTGTGTCAACCAAAAATATGTGTTTACTTTGGAGTTTGGTAGCTTGGAGGAGTCCTCTACGGTGTGTTTTGGTTTCCTGTTTTCTCGGATCCTATTTCTCAGCATGCTTTCTGAGTTTCTTGGTCTTACTTGTAGAGTTGTTCTGCTACTCGACATTTCTTGGGGAAGCTTGGCCACGTTTGTTGCTTGTCTTTCTTGGCAGTCTAGTGCTCGGTAGTTGGGTTGGCCAACTTGTTAGAAATAACTGAGAGGGGGGGGTGAATTAGTGGCCTTAAAAATTTATCCAATTTCAAAATTTAATCCACCAATTAGTACTTCTCAAATTATTAAGTCCCTATAAGATGTATGCCTTGAATTACTTGAAACAAATAATTGTCTGTCAGTTTACCTTGTCTGTCCTTATTCTCCTTGATAACCGATAAGCAGTAAACTGTATTTACCGATACTCAGTAAATATGAAGAGTATACCAGTCAATCCATAAATGCATATGCAGAATGTAAAAAAATAAAGTAATAAACCATACACATATAACACAAGGATTTTAACATGGAAACCCTGTTAAGGGAAAAAACCACTGGGACCAGTACCCCAAATTTTCACTCTTCTAAAGTGAGCCCTATTAGGATCCAACCCTGTTAAAGGTTACAAACACACTATTATGTGCAACCTTGTTAGAGGATTTTCAATAAATAGGTTGTCACTAAGTATTTGGCATCTACGCTACCATCCTTGAATCAGTCTCATGACAGTCAATAGGCTTTATGCAAATCTTACTACCATCCTTGAATCAGCCTCCTTCTTAGACTGTCAATAGACTTAAGGTAAGACCGATGCTACTATCATGAGTCAACCTTCTGGTAATCTGTTAGGATATACCTCAGTTACAAAAGAGTGTTAAGTCCTGCTCTATTAAGAGACTTAATGCTTCAATGGTTAAACTAAAATAAAATGACATGTTTCTAATGCAACTGAATTACAGATTTTTAGATCTATTTACTTACAATATCTTTCTGATCAATGTATCAATACAATTCCTTTGTACTTAACTCTTTCTTCTCTATGATGCTATACTTTTCTGTCCGTCGGTGTCTGCAAAATTCTTTAGCTCTCCCTCAGCTTGATTGATCAGGATTGCATGAAGTTAATCCTTTATCAGTTTCTTATTCAACATCTTCTATCAGTTCACTCCCCCATGTGTCTGATTTATTTCTCATCCACCTTGAAAGTGAATTATACTTGTCTCTTATATATACATGATTTTCCTTAATTCTAGGTTCTTGATTCTTGATTCTTGATTCTTGGCGTGAAAAATAATCCAGCCAAATTGATTTATGGCTTTAACTCCTGATTTATCTTGTAGTTATCTTCTTTCCAACTATACAAATCACTTACTTAACTGTGGTCAAATAAAACAACCAGTTAAGTCTATCCTTTAGCTCTGCCAGCTAGATATTTTGTCATTTTGTGATCTCTCTATTCTGTCGGTCAATTCTACAGTTCATCATCGGTGACAACTGCCAGTTATGTCGGTGTAACTTCAGTTAGCTTCAGGATCTCCATCCGTCGGGCATCATTAGATCTTTCTTGTCAGGAAATATTTTTTTTAGCTCGTCGGGCATCCTTTGATTCTGCTTCATCGAGCAACACTGTCTTCTACTCGTCGGGAATCACTGTGACTTTATCTCTTTTACCGATGGTGTGCACTCCATCGGTGTAGTCTATCACTTAGTGAATAGTTGACTTTTATGCATTGCTAAAAGCATAACCTTTATTCCATTGATTCTTTGAAGTCTTTGGCATTATGTATATGACCATACATATGATATCAAGTTGACATCAATGACAATACAAACCATTAACTGATTTAATGTCTTGCATCATCT
>MU225907.1:751251-773571 GCA_018584345.1 Thuja plicata
ATCAATAGGCTTTATGCAAATCTTACTTACAGAGTTGTTTTGCTACTCAACATTTCTTGGGGAAGCTCGGCCACATTTGTTGCTTGTCTTTCTTGGCAGTCTAGTGCTCGACAGTTGGGTTGGCTGACTGTGTCTTATTTGGAGGCTGACTTTCTAGATGACTTTGCATTTAATATTTGTATTGGAAGGCTGACTTGGTCTTGGGATTTTAATTAATTGTATTTGCAAGGCCGAATTGTGGATTGCTTAGTATTTATAGGGGGTTTGAGTATTTTGTTGAAGTAGTTCATTGGTGTGAAAAGGAATATTGTATTTTGGCAGAAGAGAAGAATATTGTTGTGATCTATTGTAGAGCTAGAGTTGAAGCTTAGAAACAAGGAGATTTCTTGGAGGCCTGTGTGTACAAGGTCAAATCTTCCTGTAGCTTTCTACCAGATTGTTGTAACCTGTTGTTGGAGATCTGACTATCTAGGGTTAGGGTTGAGTTGGATGTTGAGGGATCTTATAGAATTGTTATTTGTTTTATAATTGGTCATAACTGGGAAGGCCTTACAGCTCGGCATGCTGCAATAAATTGAGTGTTGATTCCATTCTCTGTTATTTGTTGTTGTTGTTATTTCCATTGTGTTGTTTTGGTTGTTGGATGCAAGTTTAGATAGTCCATTCTTGGATTCTCTGAGCTTGACTGCATCAAGTGGTATCAGAGCTGCTGGTTCATTTCTTGTGGTTTTTATTTGGTTCATTTCTTAGGGTTTTTGAAGATCTCAAGAGATGCCTTCAAGAAGATTGGACCCCAGATCAATTGCAAATCTTCCAGAAGAAGCGGAGGCAAGGATGACAGAAAGATTTAGATCTGAGATGGTGGCCATGAAGAATGAAATTAGGGAGGGTACCAGAAATGTTGGATTACATAGAGGTCCTAGAATGGATGATGGTTATGAAGAAGCTGCTAAAGATTTTGAAGCTGCTGGATCTAGTGGAGATGACAGAACCGATCGGATAGTGAGATATGGAGGAGGTAGATACCGTCAGTTGTAGAGATCTAAAGCTCGTTTAAGTACAAATTATCAAATGTAGGTTTCCAATTTATTAGGCACATTAAAACCCAAGGATCTAATTGATTGGATCGGTGAGTTGGAAGATTACTTTGAGCTAGAAGATATTGAAGATCTGCTTAGAGTGAGGTTGGCTCAGACTAAGTTGAAAGGTCATGCTGCTCTATGGTGGAAAGAATTGCAGAGGGACCAAGAAGAAGAAGGCGAGATGAGGATCAATCGATGGAGGATGATGGTGGAAAAGCTAAAAGCTAAGTTCATCCCAGTGATTTTTTTAGTGGCTAATATTCACCAATTGGCTTATTTTTGAAATTTGAGAATCCAAATTTGGCTAATAATTCAAGATTTAAGGCGACCTAAATTGCCAAATTTTTACAAAATTTTATTTTAGAAATATTTAAATCGCCAAATAATTTATTTTATTAAAAAATTGAACTCAAAGATTCGCCTAATATTTGATAGATGGTTAGATTCAATTCGCCTAAGTTTTATCAGTTATTATAGAAATCTAAATTAATTCACCAATAATATCATAACTATTAGTTATAGTAGGGTTGTGTCACCAATATTAGTTGTCAATATTGAGTTAAAATATAATCTAGTGATCTTCATTATATTCCATGAGGCAAAAATGTCATTATCTTATTTGTAACGCTTATCAGGGCTAAGATTTCCTTTGGATTGTTGATAAATCAATGACACTGAAGAAATTTTGGGTCCTATTATACTAATAAAAATAATGGTACATTTATCTCACACAATACAATGAGGATTATTTGATTATATTTTAAATAAAGGGTAGCAACTAGATATTATAGAGTTCCCTTAAACCCATCAAATATTTTCATAGTTAGCCTAATAATTTTCTATAAGAACTCTTTTTTCTTTAAATATAATTATTTTCCATGGTCATTAATGAAATTTTGGTTATTGCTTGAGATTCGCCAATATTTTCTACAAAAAATTGTGATTAAAAAATATTCACCAATACAAATAATTTGTTTTCCCAAAAAATTGAGAGATTCGCCAATAGGAATTAATTTTTTTTTAAATAAAATGAAAGATTCGCCAGGATTTTATATATTTTTCTAGAGGGGGGTTTCTTAAAGTTATCCCTGGTTCATCCCTACTAACTATGAACTTGATTTGTTTAAGAAATTGCAAAATCTAAAATAGAAGGAGATGACTGTGGAAGATTATACTTAAGAATTCTACAAGTTGACTATTCGATCTGGACATAGAGAAATTTATAAGGAAAAGGTGGAAAGGTATGCAAATGGTCTAAAATTCAATATCCAGGATGAGATTGGTATGCTAAAGATTGGCTTTGTAGAGGATGCTTATCATTATGCACTAAAGGCAAAGGAGAAGTTGAAGAGAAGACACTATGGTAATTCCCGAGGGAAAGAGAAGTAAGAACAAGTAGTGAAAGATAAACCAAGAGCTGAGGAGGAACCAAAACCTGTTGAGCCAAGGAGAAGAACAAATAGAAGTATATTTAGAGGTACTTGTTACAATTGTGGGGAAGAAGGACATCGGTCTTATGAATGTCCTCGTGTAGATAAGAAAGTTAGTAGTCACAGAAATGCTATGGTGAATGAGGTTGCTGAGAATGAACCTGAACGGGAGAATGTGAATCTTTTGCTTAGGAGGAATCTATTGATCTCAAAGAAAACAAATTCTTATCAGAGAAGAAATCTATTCAGAACTAGATGTAAGTGCAAGGATAAGCTCTATAGTGTCATAATTGATGTTGGCAATTTTGAGAACTTTGTTTTAGAAGAGATGGTTAGTAAGTTAAAATTGGAAAGAAGAAGACATCCTAATCGTTATCAAATTAGTTGGATACAAGATGTATCTAAAGTAAGGGTTGAGGATCAATTTCTTGTTAATTTTAAGATTGGGTCTTATTATGATGAGATATTATGTGATGTATTACCTATAGATGGTTGTCACCTGTTGCTTGGTAGAGCTTGGCAGTATGACAGACATGTTATGTTTGATGGTCATGCAAATACTTATGTGGTGAGGCAGGATGGATCCATGCATAAGCTGCTACCTTTGTAGGAATCAGGGGCTAAGGTATGTGGAGTTATCAGATCTTGTCCGAATGACATTGATAAACCTGAGAAGAAGAGAGTTGACAAACCTTTCCTAGCGGGTGAAAGGAAGGACAAGCTGAAAGAGAAAGAGAATGATATCTCTGAGGAGCTTATAGAAATAAAGAAATAGATAACATATTTGATGAAGGTGGTGCAACAAATAGTGACACTTGTGACACAAAGAGATGGAGAAGACCCCAAGTTGATTAGTCAGTCAGGTGAAGTGGGTCGGTGTCAACTACTGTCAGTTACAAGAAACAAATATGAGAGAAGTATAGAAGATGTGTCAGATGAGACAATGAACAGAGTGAAGAAAGCATGTAATGAAGGATAGGAGGAGATATGGGTTAAGAAAAAGTATGGAGTACCTATTCTGATTCCCTTAAGATGTTCATGATTTCCTTTATGGGAACATCTTTTACCTGGGGTGTTTGATGGAGGAGCATCCTAGGATTATTGGAAATCCTATGTCAACCAAAAATATGTGTTTACTTTGGAGTTTGGTATCTTGGAGGAGTCCTCTACAGTGTGTTTTGGTTTCTTGTTTACTCGACTCCTGTTGCTCAGCATGCTTGCCAAGTTTCCTAGTAGTACTTATCAAGTTGTTCTGTTGCATGGCATTGCTTGAGGAATCTTGGCCACGTCTGTTGCTTAGATTTCTTGGTAGTCTAGTGCTCGAAATTTGGGCTGGCCAACTGTGTCTTATTTGGAGGCTGACTTGCTAGATGACTTTGCATTTAATATTTGTATTGGGAGGCTGACTTGGTCTTGGGATTTTAATTAGTTATATTTTAAAGGCCGACTTGTGGCTTTCTTAGTATTTATAGGGGGTTTGAGTAGTTTGTTGAAGTAGTTCATTGGTGTGAAAAGGAAGACTGTATTTTGGCAGAAGGGTAGCTTGTTGCGATCTATTGCAGAGCTAGAGTTGAGGCTTAGAAACAATGAGATTTCTTGGAGGCCTCTCTGCACAAGTTCAAATCTTCCTATAGGTTTCTACCAGATTGTTGTAACCTATTGTTGCAGATCTGACTAGCTATGGTTAGGGTTGAGTTGGATGTTGAGGGATCTTACAGAACTGTTATTTGTTTTGTAATTGGCCATAACCAGGAAGGCCTTATAGCCTGGCATGTTGCAATGAATTGAGTGTTGATTCCATTCTCTATTATTTGTTGTTTTTATTTCCACTATGTTGTTTTGGTTGTTGGCTGCAAGTTTGGACAGTCCATTCTTAGATTCTCTGAGCTTGACTGCATCACTAGAGGTGTCCATAGAAAGGCTCTAATTCTCAAGGAAGTGACAAGAGAGTATAATTTGTACAAGAGGAGTCTAGTGGTGGAAACAAACACCCTGAGGTACCATTAGAATCAGAGGAAGGAGAAAATTGGATGATAAGAAGAACACTGATCAAAGAACCAGTTACAGAGGAGCCAAGCCAGAGAAGAGAACTATTTAGAGTGAAGTTCAAGATGATGGGTAAAGTATGTAGATTCATCATAGACTCAGGGTCTACTAACAACATTGTATTAGAGGAGGCAGTCAGTAAACTAAAGATGAAGAGGATTCCACATAGTAACCCATACAAGGTTACTTGGTTGAACAAAGGACAACATGTCCTTGTGAATGAACAAGCATGGGTGGAATTCTCAATTGGAAGGTATAAAGATAAGGTATTGTATGATTTCCTAACAATGGATTCATGTCATGTTTTAGTTGGTAGACCATGGAAATTTGATAGACAATCAATGCATTATGGAGCTAAGAACGCATATCCCTTCAAGAAGGATGGTGTAACTTTCAAAATCCAATCACTGTTAGCAAAAGGAGAAGTGAAGAATTTAGGCCCTAATGTCCTATTGGTGATTGAGAAGGAGTTCCTAGAAGCTCTAGAGGAAGGAGAGGGAGTAGCATATGATTTGGTTTTGAAGCCAAAGGAAGAAGATCTAGAAAATAAAGTCAAGAAGACAGAGATTCCTAAAGAAGTACAAGAGGTTCTTAAGGAATACAAATACATTGTCAGTGATGGACAACTAGAAAGCCTACCCCCTAAGAGAGATATTAGTCACCAAATTGAATTTTTCCTAGGAGCTACCCTTCCTAACAAAGCTGCCTATAAAATGAGCCCTCAAAAAAATGAAGAAATTTCCAAGCAAATCCAAGAACTCCTAAACCAAGGCCTCATTAGAAAGAGTATAAACCCACGTGTCATACCCATTATCCTAGCAGCCAAAAAGGGAGAAAATTAGAGGCTATGCACTAATTCTAGAGCCATTAACCAAATCACCATTAGGTATAGGTTTCCTATTCCCAGGATAGAAGACCTAATGGAATATTTAGGAGGAGAAAAGTATTTTACAAAGATTTACCTAAAGAGTGGTTATGATCAAATTAGGGTCAAAGAGGGAGATGAATGGAAGACTGCCTTCAAAACTACAGAAGGTTTTTATGAATATCTTGTGATGTCATTTGGAATATCTAATACCCCATCTAAATTCATGAGGCTGATAAATGAAGTACTCAAAGACTACATTGGTAAGTTTGTTGTAGTGTATTTGGATGATATCCTAATATTTAGTAGGACTAAAGAAGAAAACTTAAAGCATCTACAAATTATGTTCAAGAGGCTACATGAAGAAAAGTTAATGATCAATTTGGACAAGTGTGAATTCCTAAAATAGGACTTAGTATATCTTGGATTGCTTTCTCTCATGTAAACCTCAAGATGGATCCAAGCAAGGTGGAAGTCATTGTCAACTGGCCTACTCCCAAAACTGCAACAGAGGTGAGAAGCTTTCATGGTTTAGCTCAATATTATAGGAAGTTCATTAAGTAGTTTAGTGCTATTTGTACTCCTATGCTAGACACCATAAAAGGTGGGATGGAAACTAAGTTTGTATGGAATGACCAAGCTAACCAAGGATTTGAGTTGTTGAATAAGAAGATTTCCACTCAACCCATCTTGACATTACCAAGTTTTGAGAGACTTTTTACAGTTGAGTGTGATGCTAGCAATGTTGCTATTGGAGCAGTTTTGAGCTAAGAGGGGAGACCAGTGGCTTTTCATAGTGAGAAGATCAGTGGTTCAAAAAGGAAGTATTCTTCGTATGACTTAGAGATGTATGCTCTAGTCCAAGAACTAAGGAAATGGAGGCACTATCTTCTTCCAAAGGAATTTGTGGTGTATTCAGACAATCAATCACTTAGCTTTCTGAATTCACAAGACAAGCTCAGTCACAAACACATGAAATGGGTGGAGTACTTGCAGGCTTACACCTTCAACATTAAGCACAAGAAGGGATTGTAGAACAAAGTGGATGATGCACTTAATAGAAGACTTCTGATAGTACAAGAAGTACAACTATAGAGCATGGGTATTGTGAGTTTCAAAGATCAATATGTAGAAGATGAAGACTTTGCAGAGATATACAAGGTATGTAAGGAATATAAGAATCATTTCCATGGTGAATTTTCTAAATATACTATGCAAAGAGATCTATTGTTTAAAGGAAGATAGTTATGTGTCCCTAGAGGATCAATCAGGGAAAATCTGAATTGAGAAAAGCATAATGGTGCACTTAGTGGTCACTTTGGTATCAATAAGACCCAAGAGTTAGTGCAGAGGTTTTACTTTTGGTCTAAAATGAATTTAGATATCAGAAAGTACATGGAATGTTGTGTGGTGTTTTAGAAATCCAAGGAACATCCTCCAATGCATGAATTTATCAACCTCTCCTCATTCCAAGTAGACCTTGGGAATGTTTGAGCATGGATTTTGCTATGGGATTGTGAAAGATTAAGCAAGGATCTAACGGTATCTATGCCATTGTAGATAGATTTGGTAAGATGGCACGTTTTATCCCATGCAATAAAGTGCATGATGCTTTTCATATTGCACACTTATTCTTCAAGGAAGTGGTGAGAATCCATGGGTTACCCTTAAGAATAGTATCAGACAGAGACACTAAATTCATAAGTCACTTTTGGAAGACATTTTGGCACAAATTGGGTACCAATCTATCCTTTGGGTCTGCATATCACCCTTAGATATATGGTCAAACTGAGGTGGTTAATAGAAGTCTTGGGAACCTATTGAGGTGTCTCACAAAGGAGTATGGTCAAAATTGGGATCAACTCTTAGGATGGGCAGAGTATGTATATAATGATACTGTTAATAGGACTACTGGAAAGAGTCCCTTTGAAATTTTTTATGGATTGCACCCTAGAGGGATGTTTGAGCTTAGAGAACTAAAAGATGGAGCCAATGGTAGTGGTTATAATGAATAATTTGCACACTCCATGAAAGAGGTACATGAAACAGTGAAAAAGACCCTAACAAAGAACGCTGCAAAAATCAAGAAAAAGGTTGATGAAAGGAAAAAAATGAAGTCCAATTCCAAGTAGGGGATATTTTTATGGTCCATCTGAACAAATAAATACTATAGAAGGGAGTGCCAGAAAAGTTACAGGTGAGAAGACTAGGGCAATGTACTATTTTAGCCAAATATGGCAACAATGCATACAAGGTTGAGCTCCCTGAGGATATTGGTTTGTCTCTAGTCTTCAATGTTGCATATCTAGTCCTCTACAAGGGGCCTACTCCATATCTAGACCAGAGCCTTACTGAGGCTATACAAGAGGTGGAAGACCTGAATTTGAGCCCTACACCACCTAGGAAGGCAGAGAAGATACTTGACTCCAGGGCCTACAAGAAGACCAGACATAAGACATACTATGAGCATATGATCAAATGGAATGGACAAGGAGATGTAGAGTCCACTAGGATAAAGGAGACAGAGTTCAAGAAGTTGGGAATCGATTCCAAATTTCTCAATCCAAGGATGGATTGAAATCTTTCATTTGGGGATAATAGTGTAGGAGCACCTAGGCTAATCCCTAATTCTAGTTTTTGCTTTGGCTTCTACAGACCTTATCCAAATTAGTATAGTTTATTTTCAAACTTAGAAGGTCTTCCAAGTGTGTACCTAGGTTTATTTGACTAATATCAATCCAACCTAGGTGTTTTATGCTTTGTTAGTGGTTAGTGCTAGATTAAGCCTAAAAGTGGGAAAATGGGTCCAAAAGCCTTAAAGGCTTAGGATAGGGTATAAATGTGCCTAAAAAGTCCTCTAGGATGTTTTTACATCATTCTATGTCGATTAGAGGGCATTGGGTTTTGTTTTATGCAAAGTTGTCAAAATGTTGCATGACAACATTTGCAACTTTTAAAAGTTGCATGACAACATTTGGCATTATTGGATTTTTTTCGAAGAATGATGGTGGGTGGTTAATTTAATGGCCTATAATCACAGGGAATGCATATTTAGACATGGAGGATCCCATTTCCTAAGGTAAGTTGATGTAATGACTGATTTGAATTGGAAGAAGAAGCTCTGAATACTAGTTTTTACATACAGTCGACTATTTTGATGTTTGTGAGTTAGAAGATGGATTGAATAGTGAGATCTAGTGTTCCATTTGTGTAGTAGAGGTAGTTTGAATAAATTTTTGTTCATACTTTAATTTTTCTTTATTTCATTAGATTTGTTTGTTAAATTGTTTTGTTAGTAGTACAGTTGTTGTTGTTTAGGGAGTTTTAGGAGAAATGGTTCCCCCATAGAACTCCACCATTCAAATCATCATGGCCTAGAGGCATATGGAAGAGAAGAAATTTTAAAGTGTACATATGGAAGGAGGATCTCAAGAAAGCAAGTTAGATAATTTTGGTGTCATGCCCTAGGCGAGTTCAGTGTGCCTGGTTAGGTGCATAACAATGATCTAATGGTGTTTAATTGCAGGGGAAAGATTGGGAGAATGGAACCAAGTATGGTTTCAAAAGAATAGAGGTCCCACAGATACCTCCTAGGAATATTATGTTTTTTCCAATCCATTAAGATAGATTTCTAAGAAGAAATCAGTAGACTACACAAAAATAGCCGTATTAGCCCTAAATTCTAGGAACATGTTGTACGAAGGCCCTAGAACCCTAAAACCACCAAAATTCTTAATGTCTTGGAAAAGGGTGTCTGAATATCTTATTTTTTTGGGGGGTTATTTGGAATTGTTTTTGAGAGAAGTGGTAAAAACTCATTGATTAGGGCTAATTGACCTACTAGGCCTTAAAGATCAAATCCATTGATTGTCTTGAGATCATTTGAAAAACCATTGATGTCCTATTCTAATGGGATCATATGGGAGGAAAGAAGTTATCTTAATAATAATTACACCCCCTTTATAAATTTTGATGAACAAAAGATGAAAATGCACTTGAAGACATCCAAGAAGTAGTAAGGGATTGAAGAGCACTTTGTTGATAGTTACCCCAAGGTGAAGTACAAAAGTGACCAACTCATAGAGTGGTGTTGGAGAATTCCTAGGATAGTTGAGAAAGGGATTGGAAGATCCTAGAAGAGAGGGTAGGATCTTAAGAAAGCTATGAATAATAGAGTCCTAGAATTGGCTTGTGCAAGCACATCTTGAGTGTTTCTATCATAGTTGATAATTGATATCCTCCTTAGAATTAGGGATGGAATTCATGGTGCTACTCCCTATTCAACAAACACTATAGAGGTCATACTTGAGAGGAAGAGATGAGATGTTTGTTCAGACATTTCTCATTCTGAGGTACATGGCTTAGTACCCAAAGAAACCCTAAAATGGGAAGCTTTCCCATTTTATATGGATCATAAGTATGTGAAGGGTTATTAGGTTACTAGGTGTCAGGGTTTAGCTATGATAGCATTGATATACCCATGATTTCTTGTTTTCCATGGTTGTTACTCAAATAACCACTAGATTCTATTGTATTTTGCACAACCTTTTGTTAAGGTTCATTTAGTGAGGTTCATGAATTACACTGATTTACCACCATATCTAGAATAGGGTTGCGGTAAACTGGCTAATAGAGATGCTTATCATTGACCTGATTGTCTATTACTAGAAAATAGAGTCATTTTCCTTCTTTGGTTCCCACAATAGATGATGGTTTTTGTAGCACCCATCTATGAGGAGTGATTGATAGAGTTGGGGACATTGTAGTAGATTCTAGATCCATATCTAATGATTAGGTTTAGCAGTATTTAATGTCTTGATGAAACTCTAGATTCTCAGTTAGAGCATCCTATAGAAAGACCTCATATGACATGTATAGTCTAGTGGATATCCCTTCAGTTGCTAGCCTAGACAGACTCACACGAGATGGCATGGGTTATGTTGACTAGTTTAGCTGAGGATTTTCTAGATGCTTAAGCATTTATAGTAGCAGACCATGATATTCCCATGTCAGATGTTAGAGCTCATGTGAGTATTATGAGATATTCTTAGTCACATCCTTCTAATCACTTAGACCATGACCATAGTGGCAGTGCCCATGAGGATCCACCTACCGACCACTCTATTAATGGAGAGGGAGAAGAAGAATGTGAAAACCCTTTAATGAGTGCATCGTACTAGTCCTCTGATATTGGCCTTGAGGATGTTGAATTCAGCATAATGACTATGGGTTACATGGATTTTCTGACATGTGACGACTCAACTTCCATGCCATATTGTTTGGTTAGTCCGTTGCATTCATCATTAGTAGAATGTGTGTTGACTAGTCATATTGAAGATGTAGAGTTGAGCCTAGATGAGGCCCAACAAAATCTTGATGCCTTTATTGACATGATCGAGGATAGGGAGTATGAGTTCTATTAGGTGTCATCATCTACATAGGTAAATCTTATTTTTAATGTTACAAACTAAATTTGTAAACTTTCATTGGATGTAAATTTACATTTAAAAAAAAATTTGATTGATATGATATCATGTGTATTATATATAAAAAAAAATTACGGGGAGATTCCTCTTATTAATCCTTTGTTTAGGTCTTATCATGTACATCGTCGGGACTCACTTGATGATGACATTAGTAGTGGATAGGTGAGTTTTAACTTTTTGTTTTTTTAAAGAAAAAGTGGGCAAGCCACTACTATTTTATTTATAAAATATATAAGACTGGTTTAAGGGATCATGTGGGAAAGAACGAGAAAGAAAACCCAGAATCATTTCCCAAGTACAATAAGAGAAGAAAAGAGAGGAAGGAGCACCAATAAGCCTAGTAAAACTAACCCTGACCAATATAAAAGCTAACTAAATAGATGAACAAATATCTCCAAATATGAGAGTGGAGATATCCATATTTACAAATACCACTATATCAAGAAATACATATCAATAAGGGCTCCAAAAACTTCCATTAGCTGCTACACAGAGGTACCATACCAAGTCATGAAGCACCATGTCTTGTCAAAGCAAAAACATCATTAATGCTCATGAAAACTGCTACCGCACAAACATGGAAAACATTCAAGCTCCATAGAGAGAATCAAAGGTGGCCAAAAAACCTCGAGGAACCACCAATAGTTAATTCTAAACCAAAATGTGTCCATGATACTTCCACACTGATTAAAGAGCATGCACTAAACAACACAACCATCATCCCAAAAATAGCCAATGATATAAAATTGAATTGCAGATGTCCAAAAACACTAAAGACTATTTCAAAGAAAAAAATTTGGATTATTGATGTGTAGATGTATAATTTATAAATATTTATTTCTTAAATACATGTAATTTATATCACCTTCTTTTTATAGGGCTCGACACATCCTTCACAACATGATAGTCACTCTGGGGACCGCTTAGTGAGGAGTCATCATAATGAGTCCTAGGTTGTCGATCCATCTAGCTAGTACATAGACACTTTCATATTTTTTATAGAGACATTTTATATGTTTTTGAACCCCTTGATAGTAGAGATAAAATTCAATGTGATATTGACAACAAGTTTCAAAAGATTTATTTATCTTCACATAATATGGCTTTAATCTTTCAAACATTGTTTGTCCAATTTTTATGTCATGATTTGAATTACAAAAATGACAAATAAATTTCATGTTGTGTGGTGTCCAACCAATGTTTTGTGTGCCTCAGATTTTTGTTAGGCCTAATTGTATGCTTGATAACATCTCTAAAATTTGGTGAAGGACGAGTATGACCAGTCCAAAATTTCTTAATTGAGTTCCTAACTATTTCATCAATCTTATCAGATAGAGGAGCTCTACACATAATTACCTCCCAATGTAGTATCATCCAAATTGATTCTCCTTTTTAAATAATGTGATATTGTCTTACTACTATACCCGATATGAGATGAAAGTGAAAAGATTTGTCTTTTTTGGGACATGTTTTTATTTAAAATAGATGTCAATATCACTCTTCTTGAAACATACTTATCTACAGATCTAGTCATTTTCCCAATGGAACTCAAACCTTCCTTAACACTTTCAACAATATCTTTTTATACGTTAGACGCTTTTGTCTTTTTCAAAGTTGCATCTACACCCAATAGTTTTAATGTCTCTTTTAACTCATCTTTAAGAAGTGAAATTGATAAGAGTTGGGTTTTCCAAGTGTATCAAAATTCTCAAATTGTGCAATCATTTCCTTAGAATTTTTATTAAATTCCCTCTTCTTAGTATTTTTGGGTTGTTTAGCATAATGCCTCAATTTTTATACATCCATTTCAAATAAATGATCTATGCTTTTACGATTTATTTTTCTCTTGAACCCTTTAGCTAGAATAACATTCTCATTTGTTGCTTGAACTTGGGTAGCAAATAAATAAATAAATAAAAACTTTTAATAGAGTCTTAATGGTGTAGGAGCACAAAGAACTAGGTGGCTACAGGAGGTTAAATATCATAAAAAGACCAATTTCATAGATATTTAGTTATTTTGACTCATACTATGTCATTTGGAGTCATATTGAATTATAATGTAAAGGCTATGCAAGCCATTTGTAAAAGTTGTCATAGTTGTCCATAAAGGTCCTAGTTTGGTCATATGGTCAAATTTGTGTAAAATACCCATTGAAGGGTAAAAAAATTATAATTGGTAATTTTTTATCCATTTTTGTGTCTTAGGAGGGTTCATACAAAGTTTGGAAGTCATTTGTGTAGAAATGCAAAAGTTGCATAAAAAGTTGTCAAGAAGATGAAAAGTTGCAAAAATGCAATAATGCAAGAATATTGCATTACAATTTGTAAATGGGAAGTTGAAAAGTATTGGAGGTATTTTTAAGGTCCAAACTGACCAAGAGGCTATAAAATTGTGTATTTATTCGAACCAAGCATGAATGAGAAGGAGGATAACTACTTAAACAATTTGTGTATTAAAAAGTTTGTTATTTTGATAGTCTCTATTGTTACTTTTCTTTTTCTGGGCCTTGTACAGATATGTACGACCTGGAAACCATGTAAAACTACCATTCTTATATATTATGATCAATTATCTTCCTTCTTGTTTTTTTTTGAGTGATTTAATTGATAAATGAAGAAGCTATGGACGTTTTGGTGAAAGTTGTTGATTGCAGTTTTGAGTTCTTCTGAAAATAGTCATAATGCAGTGTTTGGTGCATATGCATATGGAAGACTTAAGACCTCTAATTAGATTAATTTGAAATATTTTTGAATAAAATTTCATTTCCTTTTGGTTTGACTCATTTTTATGCATATTTATGAAAGTTATGAAGATTTTGGCAAAAATTGGTTTTAAACGATCTTCAATGGAGTTGCAGACAAGGGTTTGTGATTATATAATGATTTAACCATTGTAAATTTTAGTGGCTTGAATATTATAAAAATATATTCATAAAGGTTTCATATGAAATTGGATTTGTATCATTTGGTTTTGTTTTGTGAAAGATATTTGATGCCCTAGCAGCAAGAAGACAATAAATTATTTGCATATCTCAGTTTTATGACAACAAAATGGGTCTCGGTACAGAGACCATAATGTGTAATTAAAAAATTGGATATTATGAATTTGGGATATTTTGGAGGGATGCTAATTATGCACATCCTCACTAGATGGATCTTCCTAATAATAGTTTATTCAAAAGTTATAGATGACTGTGTACGCTTGTGTATGGGATAGTGATAGGGCAATTTGTGATGCATTTCCTTCATGGATGTTTTAAGGGTGTTTGGAATACATCTTGTAGAAGAATCTATCATATATATTTTTCTTTAATGTTATATGTATTTCCTCTAATATTTTTTTATTCATTTGGATCATTTTTATCGTAAGAGTAATGGGTGATTTCTAGATGCATGCACTAGTGGCAAGTGCCTCTGCATCACTGAAGGGGAGCTAGATGAAATAAAAACAAACATGCTAAAGCCAAAGGGAATAATCAATAAAATAATGTGTGTTTTTGTGTGTTATTGTGTGTGTGTGTGTGTGTGTGTGTGTGTGTGTGTGTGTGTGAGAGAGAGAGAGAGAGAGAGAGAGAGAGAGAGAGAGAGAGATCCTAATTGGTCCTGATTGGTCTTAAAAGTGGTGAGGTAATTATCCTTAATAGGTGGACTATTAGAACAACATTGAGGGGTCCTATTAGGTCTTATTATGTCTTAATTGGTCTTAATTGATCTTAATAGGTCCCAATAGGTCTTAATTGGGGTTAATTAATCTTAATCAGTCTTAATACATCCTATTAGTCCTATTAAGTAGATTAAAGTGTCCTATTAGGTCTTAAGGGTCCTATTAGGTCTTATTAGTAGGTATTGGGTCTTATTAGGTATTTTTAATCATTTTTGGTCCTAAGAGGTCCTATTAGACCTCTATTAGTCCTATTGCATCTTGTTAGGTCTTATTAGGTCAAGTAAGGGGTATTATTACTCATGTTAGGTCTTAAGAGGTCCTATTAGGTCTTATTAGACATGTTAGGTCTTGATTAGTCTGAATAGGTGCTATTAGGTCTTAATTGATCTTAATAGGTTCAAATAGGTCTTAATTGGTGTTATTTTGTCTTAATTGGTCTTAAATGGTCTTAAAATGTCCTATTAGGTCTTATTTGTCATGTTAGGTCTTAATTGGTCTTGCTATGTCCTATTAGTCCCATAAGATCTTAATGGGTCCTATTGCGTCTTAAGTTGTCCTATTAGGTCTTAAGGAGCCTATTACATCTTATTAGGTATTATTAGGCATGACTATTAGGACTTATTTTCTCTTAATTGGTCCTAATTGATCTTAATAAGTCCTATTAGGTCTAATTAACCTCATATTTGGTCTTATTAGTGTTGGAAACACTGAGAGGGGGGGTGAATCAGTGTTTAGCTACTTATTCAATTTCATCACTTTAAACATAAATCAATTAGATATTAACTGAAGCTTAACACAAGATCACATAACACATAATATGATTACGGGGAAACCTTGATTAGAGGGAAAACCGGGTGGAAATTAGTACCCATAAATATTGCACTAGTATAATGAACCTGTTAAAGTTCCTTTGCCCTGTTAGGAGCAGTCTTTATAATGCAAGTACAATGACCTGGTTAAGGGTATGACCCTGTTAGGAGTCTTTTAAAAACAACCCTGTTAGGGGTGAGGACTCACAATCCAATAGCTCATTGCTCAATGAGAAAGAAGGCTACAACCTCCTAAGAATAGATATGCACTATATCTAAAAGTGAATTGTTGTATGTGACACATATGTCTGATCAGTTCTAGTTATGCGCTTATGCTCTTATCTTCTTTAAGGGCTCTATCTCATTCTGATATCTTCATACTACTCTGCTTATATATCTTCTCTAACTATTTCTTCAACACTTCAAATATATCTTTACATTGCATATATATATGTTTATGCCTGAATAGATGCAACTATAAACAAGACCTTAATCATCCCAAAAACAACATTCACAATGCTTCCAAACAATTTTTCTTAAGATTTTTTACAAAAGTGCTTAATACATGATTACAAAATTATTACAATAGGCACTTAGCCTTTACATAACAAAATATTACACACTAATCAAAATCATGAAGTCAGCTTCATACTCTGTATTTTGAATTGCTAGTGTACTTGTTCTTTTTGTAACTTTTCCGTACTGCCATTCCGTACCATGCATGTATAGGGTAAGCATAAAAACGTATCATAGAGATTAATTCTGAATGCACATATCCTGATGTGATCATATGCACATGTGTTGATGCCCTGATCGACTGTAAGTCACTATTTTGTTTTGTCTTCTACACTTAGTCAATTTTCACTTCATAGTTTACTGTCAAAACTTCATATGAATTTGTTGCCATAATGACAACACAAAATAATCCATGTACTCCCTAGGAGTCAACTTGCCAACAATCTCCCCCTTTGTCATTAATGGCAACAAAGGAATGTGGCCAAGCTACTCAAAATTGACTACCACCAAAAAATTGTATATTCTTATATTTTTAACATATACATACACTAATCCTCATATATACTTTATTCATTATATACATTACTCCCACTTTGAAATTAATGAAAAAGGTGTCAAAAAAATTGTAAGTTTCTAGATACTCACTCCATGTATACATCTAGATATACAATCTAAAGATCTTCATCTCTTGCTGCCAGAATTCCTTCATTGTATCAACTGTTTGGAGATGGGCGCATAGAGCATATGTGAGCTTCTCCATTTTTATTAGATCCATGCAGGGACCTTGATCATATGTGATAATAGTGACATCAATTTGTTTGATGTTCTCATCCAGAATTACTAAGGAGGGTGCAAGTGCATTTCTCAACTGAGTCTGCCTGATCCTTATTTTATTGATCTCCATTTTAGCTTTTTCTATCTTGTCCAGTTTACCTTGATAGATATTGTTGCAGATTTTCATGTCTTGCGTGGATGTTTCAACTAGTTTTCTAACACTGTCAACCAAGATATCTACCTCCTCTATCTTTTTGATGTGTTCTAAAGTGAGTTTACATCTGTCCATGCAGTTTGCTATAACCTTCCTACCTTTTGCTGCCAATTCTTTCAACATAGACTGACCAATCTTTAATGATTTTAGATCTAAGGTAAAGTTCTTTACCAATTCATTTAATCTTTCCTTTTTATACTCATCTTCTGCAATTCTCATGGCTGAGTCTACTAAGCTTGTAAAATGTGCTTTGAAGCTTGTTAGGATGATGTCTACATCATCAACTGATTGGAATTTTTCTACTTTCTTCTCTGCAGGCACTGGGTCATTCAAAATGTTTACTGATTCCAAGAAGGGAGGGTTTCTCATAACCTATTTCTCTTTGGCTTTTTCCATGGCTAGCACACTGATCTTTATTAAATCTTCTTCTCCCCATGCATCAAGACTTGCTGAGTCAGGAGTTAAACTTGACAACAATGAGTTTGATGGTTGAATGGATGGTGTGAATATAGTATTCTGACTAGTATCCATGCATTCACTTTTTACTGGTATTTCCATAGCTGGTATTGCATTAGTTTTATTGTCTTGTTCATTATTCAAATCTATTGAATCATTAGGGGGGACTTCATCTTGCTGTAAAGGTGTTTCATCAGTGCATACCTCCTTTGTTTCTTCAGTGCTTAAAAATGCTTTATCAACTTTGTCCATATCATTATCAGAGGTTGTCATGGATATCTTGATATTATCAATCACTATAGTATACCTTGAATCTTTTGTTGTATCAAAAGTTATTGAGACTGAGGGTGCGGACACCCATGGACCTATCTTAGGTGCATCCTAAATTATTAGTTGTGCAACCTGTTTAGGAGGAACTGGAGTTGCCTTAGTTGTAGGCGTCATTGATGGATACATATGTCTATCTAGAAATACCTACTCAAATGCTTTATGATTCTCTTCACCAACCACATCATACTCCTTATTCATGATATGGATAATTCTTGTTTTTTTTATTAGGTGTGGCTTTACTAAATCTAATAGAATGACTTTCTCATCATGCGAGCACACCGGGAGAAGACTATCCAATGTTTCTTCTCTTATCCTCATATCCTCTTCAATTTCTTGCCTCCTTAACATATCAAGTATGTTCTATACCTTGTTTGGTATGACAGTTTTGAGTTCCAATACTGTCCTTTTGAACTTAATCATGTGAGAGATGATCATATAATGAATCTTTGATTTTTCTATCTCTTGATATTTGTCATATACATTCTTGAGAGATTCTAGTCTTCCTTCATTAACAATTTTGTTCCTTGATACATTAAGACTAGGTCTAAAACCTACCTCAGGAGGGGCTTGTGTCTTCTTTACCTTGGTCCTTGTAGTTCTTGAGGATGGATGACTTGTGGGAACTTTTTTCTTCCTTCTATCCATCTTTCTAGGTACTGAAGGTGGAGATGCTTCTAGATCAATGGTGGTTGATGGCATGGATGTATCTTCATTTGATTTATTCTTCTTCTTCTTAGGCATATCATCAGTCTTTTCCATGTTTACTTCTATGGGAGTCTTCTCAAGTTCTTTGGCAATCTTAGCTTCTCTAGCTCTGTCAAGATCTTCATGTGTAACACCATGAAATTTTAGGATATTTGAGGTAATCCTTGATGCCTTCCTTTTGTTATCAGCACTGTATAAGATAGAATCAACTTGATTTGTCTTTTCTCTCTAAGTACCCCATCTAGCTTCATTGGGATCCTTGGGCACAGATAAGAGGACTTGTGCATAACCTTCCAAAACATGTTCTTCAACTTCATAACCAAGAGGGTGAATCCATTTTATCCTAGGCTCAACTACCTCCATGGAAGTACAGTCAATCTCCACCATGAAGCATATGGTGTCTTTGTACTTATCAACAATTTTCTCAGGTATCCTAAACCTCTTCTACATCTTGATCCTGAAAGTTTTGATATCCATGTCCATAGAATCCTTTTCACTACTCTCTGATGTAGCTTTTAGTGATATCTGAGACATAGTGGGCTTTCTCCTATCTAGGTAAAGATTCGCAACTTTACCAACAATGTGGAAGTATAAATAGATGATCAAAGAGCCAAACCAGAATATCTTGCTCTTGTCATGTTTAATGGCTTTGATATTCTCTATCATCTGTGTGCACAATAATTCATAGAGATTGTACTGAGTGTTATCTCGTACTATCCTTATTACTGCTAGAACTATTGTTGTGGACACACTATTTAGTCTACTTTCTTGATAAAACTTGTATCCAAGTATCATAGTGAGTAGTTCAATGTCTTTCTCCTTAATGGGATCAACAATCATGCCGTGCCTATCACTTTTAGATAAGAAGACTTGTTCAACCTTCTTCTTAACATCCTTGCCAGTAGGAAGACTTGGTCCAGTCTTAGGAAGTCTAGTCATCTCATGAATTAGATCTCCAGTGATGTGGACAGGAAGCTCACCTATCCATTATAGATCATAATGTATCCTGCTCAGTAATATCTTCACCCATTCTAGCTCATAGAACTCGTGCGCATTGGAATACTCAAAGATAGGGTTATCAGTGAGATGCACGTATTCATCCTTGAATGTATAGTCTGGTTTCATCATAGAACCCATGAGAGATGCAATTTTGTTGTCTCCAACTGTTTCCTTCTTGCAATAAACATATGCGCGGATGTCTTCTACATGTACAACTCTAAGCAGAGTCCTAGAGAATGCTCCTTCAACATCATCTAGTATGGACTTGAATGGATGCTTCTTAAAAACAAATCTCTTCCTTCCAGCAATGTCAAATATAATAGGGGTTGCCATACTTACTTGCAACTAGGTTAAGTAGGGTTTCACGATGATTCTGAAATGACGCAACTACTAGGGTTCTGATTCAATCATTAATCCTTTCAAAAACCAACTAATCCTTTAAGCTATAGTGCTTTGATGCTTGATGCTTATCTACTTTTTGAATGCTTCAATCTCAAATGCAAAGTGAGGTTTTTAAGATCTTTTGCTAATTTATATAAAGATCAATTGCATTTAATGCTCATTGCCATAAATCAATTTACAGAGAGAATTTAAAACTTTGTTCTGAACAAAGTAAAGGCAATGCATGAATGCATACAACCTTAATTCACGATCACATGCATGAATCCATAGGAGAATACTCAGAGGTGAGTATACCAGATGTTCGCTCTTTTTCTTGTGGAATCAATTACAACGGCAATAAATGTCATACTCTCCTATACCCAAGTTGGATTCTCATAGGGAAAAGGCTAATTAAAAAGGATGGAAAATCCTTCTACACTTTGGGCTCCACATACCCAGGCAGGTGCACCTTTGACAGAATATTATTTTTAGCAGTTTTTAACAGTGGATTAAGGATTGGTAATCCTTCTTCTTTTTATGCCATTTAGGCCAAGGAAGGCTAACATGTTGATTCACTCTTCAAGGAATCACTAAGATGAATTGTAACGAATACAATTAACTAGACATGTACTTGAAATAACAAAAATATAAAGATTGATTGAATTTGAATTGATGATAACAACCACTTGTCAGCATTTTGACCAGTGCCTAATCATGGGTGATAGAGTCAAAAAAGAGCATACACATATTAAAGATAATCAATAGAAATACAAATGAACCCCAGATAGAATGCCTTACAAACTATCATCTCATCCTCACACCCCTGTATCAAATCCTTGCATAAACCCTAATCCTCTGCAATTATCTGCAAGATTTAAAACTCTCCTTGAAAGTAACTCACAGACAAGAACATGACTATCTTATAACCAGTATACTCAAAATGCCTTACAAATTGAACATACAAGAATCAATATAAAATGAAAGAAGACATCATTGACATCAAAATGGAGATTCCATTGTATTTTATTAATGTAAATTTGAATATCAATACATTCAAAAGACTTAAAACCAACATTCAGACACAATTCAGTAATTTGCCTTGTAGTCTTATTATTATCATCCTTATTACAATACTAGAATTTGATACTTATAGACAGTCACAGTCATCTTGGAATCCTTTTGGAAAATTAGGATGCAACAAGATACGGATGACTAGACTAAATGACAAAATACAGTTCCAAGAAGAGACAAAATTTCAAGTAGATGGGAGTAACAAATTTTGCTATTAGCCATGTAATCTTTTGTCCTGTGACCGCCTGAATGCTTGAAGTTTCTCTAAGGTGGTTGGGTCCTTATCATCTAGAAATTGTTCTCTTGTTGGTGCAAAGGCCCCAATATTTGATTTGTTCAAACTGCTCAACCTCTTAGAATTATGACCCTTTTGATAATCATGTTCTTCTTGATGTCCAAATTAATCATTAGTTTGAGACATTTATGGGTGCTTGTAAGGATAATATCAATGTTATTTTTTTTCCTTTGAGAGAGAGTAAAAGGATTTTACATGGGCTGCCTTCCCCTTCCAATTATTCACTATCAAATCCCATTATTTCTTTTCATCCTCATGTTTGCTGGTGATGCTTGCAATCTTCTTTCGCAGTAAATAAAGGTTAGAAAGGTTAACCTCACTGGCACACCTTTTGAGGTTGGAAAATATCTAATTTGAACATTTTTTCTTTACCAATTCCTCAACCTCTTTGTATGTAGGAGAATCTTCAAGATCCCTTTTACCTTCGTCTTCCAGCCTTGCCCTCTCACTGATCAACCTGTTCTTCTGAACCTCTAATTCTTCTCTTTTAGCATCAATGGCTTCTTGGGTAGTATGAATTAAAGGTGCAGGGGATGGGGGATATGTTACAAATGGACTAAAGGAGGAGGGATAATGAGGTTCCTGAGAAATTACCCCTTGGGGCACAAATTGGATCTTTTGTTTACCCTCCAGCTCTGCTATTTTGTTATCTTTCATCAAGGATTTGACCTTTTCCTCATTATAAGATTTAAGTACAAACTCATATATCTCATTCAAGCTAGCATAGGCCTCCTTTTCTCTCTTACCTACCTTCATGCTTAAATTGGCTGTTTGAAAAACAAGGTTTGCAGCTTCAGTACCTGAAGTGTCAGCAACCCTCTTTACAATTAGGCTGCCTGTATCTTCAACCTCATCATCTTCCTTTATTCTCCTCTTATCTTTTTTCTTTAATGACCATATTACCAGAGCTGCATGATCTTCACTAAACTAGGCACCAATTGATGTCCTAGTAGTTCTCATAGGTTTATCTTGCTTTCTTACAGCATCAAAGACCACTGCAACCGCTAGATCCCATTGTGGCAATATGAGAACTCCCTGCCCTTTAACCATTTGTCTTCCCTCTTCAGAGGTAATCTTATCAAAATTTGATATCATTTCCTTCTTAACTTCTTTCTCTACATCCTCCTTGGCAGAGTTGGGTTGAGCTTCTAGCATCTTTTGGCACTTGTGATTGTATTCATCAATATGGCACCTC
>MU225907.1:784551-800644 GCA_018584345.1 Thuja plicata
TGATAGGTTTAGGAGTGTTATCTCCAAATCTAACCATACCACCTTTGTATTTGTCTAGATGAACAAATCTATCTTTATCACCTGTCATGTGGTGTGAGCATCCACTGTCAATGATCCAATCAGTTCTAACATCTGCTTTGGAAATTAAGGCTAATTCTTGTTCTTCTTCTTTATCTGCAATGTCAATTTCTTCAAACAATCTTTCCATGTCTTTAAGGGAAACGAATCCAATTTCATCTTCTCCTGAATCTTCATCAATTACACCTTCTTCAGCATGGTAACATTCCTTCCTATACTTAGGTTTGTAATCAGATCTGAACTTCTTGACTCTTGTGGGACATTTAGATGCAAAGTGACCAATCTTATTACATGAAAAACACTTGAATGGGAGTTGTCCTTCATATTTTCCTTTTCCCTTATTTTCTCTTTTAGAAATCATGGAAATTATCTCTTCTAGCTCTTCATCAGTTTCTTCATCTTCATTATGACTAGAGATGTGTGAGGATTTCTTACCGTGGATTGAAGATTTGAAGGTTGTTTCATTCTTAGGTTCATTCTTCAATCTTGATATCTCAAATGCAGGGATTTTTCTAATCAAAGTCTCTCTCTTGAAGTCTTGTGAGAATTGCATAGTTTCTTCTAGAATACTGATCTTGTTTTCATAGTCTGATGTCAAAGTAGTTAACAACTTATCCATTATATCTTCTTTGGAAATTTCTCCTCCATTGTTCCTGATTCCGGATAATGCTTCATTTATCCTCTGATTGTAAGCTCTAATGTTTTCTTCTGGTAACATCTCAAGACTATTGTATTTCTTCTTCCATGTCTTCTTACATGCATTCTTTGCTTGAACATCTCCTTCAAACATGTCTTCTAAATACTTCCATATGTTGTAAGCTTTGTCAATTTTCTTGATTTTGGAAAATTCACTGTCAGATAAGGCACTGATTAGGGCTTCTTTGGAAATTACATTATTGGTAAATGTTTCCTTCTGTCTTCTAGTAGCATCATCCTTTGCAAGGTCTTTCAGAGATGGAATTACAACTTATTGTGTAGCAATTTCAAAGATCTCAAATCCAATGCATTGTAGATGTGTTATCATTTTGTTCTTCCAATCCAGATAGTTATATCCATCGAACTTAGGGCTCTCTTTTCTGAAGTATGCCATCTAATCTACCTTAAGCTGTTAGGATTTCTCTCCAAAGCACTTAGCTCTGATACCAATTTTTAGAATACTTCAGAGATAACTGAGAGGGGGGGTGAATCAGTTATCTACAACTTTAAATCTTTATCTTATACTTATTAATCCAAATTGATACAAAGTGAATGCACATACAGATAACACTTTACACAACACATCAATTTGGTTACGGGGAAACCAAATGGTAAAAACCCCGGTGGGAATTAGTACCCACAAAGAACTATACTATTTATAGTGATCCCTATTAAAAGATCTTCCAACCCTGTTAGGAGTTGTACATTACAATGTTGTAGTATAATGACCTAGTTAAGGGTTGGACCCTGTTAGGAGTCTTTTACAATAACCCTATTAGGGGTGGAGGACTCACTATCTAAGGACTCACTATCCAAGTGGTGAAGGATACAACCTTCTGGTTATTTGATACACACTGTATAAATAAGGTGAACTGTTGTTTGTGACACTGCTTGTCTAATCAGTTCCTTTTATGCATCGATGCTTTAACCTCTTGTAAAGCACTACAACAATCTTATCTATATTCTGAAAGCTTCAACTTCAATATGTATATTACCAACATATGATAAATATAGCTCTGCTACTTTAACACTCTGCTGTGCTTTTCTAATCTCTGGCTTTCGCAACTCTTCTTATCACAAATGACCTTCTATAAGTACATACACTAAGTATGAGATCATGGGACCTGTAGGAAAATTATTCTTAACATCCTTGTCAGCTCTACTAAGCACGCAAGCATAATTACAATCGTGCAAGTACTAACTGAATAGACACGTCGCTTCACTGAGTCGGCTTCATCAATTTAACCATAACTTTGTAATCTTCTTGAAACATGTTTGGCACATTTATATTAATATCAACAACTCATAATTCATCATGAATATACACACGCATATCCTAAATATAGGCACAACTTGATCAACACATTACATACATTGGCCTTAAACCGTTATTCCTCCAGAGTTGTAACCGTCAATAAAAAAATTACACATCTTAACTGAATCTTCATATCTAAGTCTGCATGTATGAACATAACATAGTAAACATGTCAACAACATGTATCTATCCACACTGGTCTTCATGTCATCATATTGATAAGTACATACAAAAGTACTACTGTGTATTATATGTTGTCATTAATGACAAACATACAATCAATCAACTGTTCAGAATCAAATCTCCTACAGTTTCAGATCCCAAATTTATTTCCTCTAAGTCTTCCACTCTAGCATTGGAATTTTGAGTCATATAGTTGTCATTTATGCTGAACATGCCTTCCAATTCAACAAATCCCTTGGGAATGTGATTAGTATTCAATTGGATGACTTCCTGATCAAATATATATTTCTTATTTTCCACAATTGACACTAGGGATTCACAATCAATCTTTTGACCATCATATTGATCCATACATTGGACAAACTTGAGGATATCATCATCATCCTCAAAAACTTGTCAATTATGAATATTGTCAAGAACTTTTGGCCTACATTTTGTCTCAACCATAGATATGCCAGTAAGAGTAACATCATTATTTTTTAGGGCAACATTTTCCAAGAAATTGGCCATTATATTATTTGATATTTCAACCCATAATATATTGAAAGCATCAAAGAATTCCATCCTATCCCAGACAACATATTTGTACAATTTTAATATGTCATCTTTAGCAGCATAATATCCCCTAATCTGAGATATAATTAACTAGGAATCTCCATGGGCTTTTAAACATTTAATACCATGCTTGATGGAAATATCCATTCCCAAGATTAAAGCCTCATATTCAGCAGTATTGTTTGTGCATTGAAAAGTTAACCTGAATGAATATTTGAAAGTGATACCTGATGGAGATATCAACAGGAACCCTGCCCCATATCCTTATTTTGAACATCCTCCATCAAAATACATTTACCAAAGCCCATTTTGTTGCAATAGCAATTCATCCACAATTGGGTCAGTGTTCTTTAGTTGTGGCTTAACTTCTTCAACCATAAAATTTTCCATATCAACATTCACACAACAATTTAATTGATCAGGTAAGACCACCTCAACCATAACAGACAACTGGGGTTCTTTGTACAATTTGACCTCATTCCCATTCATAGGGATAGTTGCATAGGATAAATCCAACTGTGTCTTTCCTCCTACTACCGCTGCCCATTTCCTTGATAAAAGCATACCATAATATGGTTTCGTATCCACTACCACTATGTCCATTCTATAAGTTGCTTCAGGGAAAGAACAATTTTCACTTCAATATCCTTCAATGTTCCTACCACAGGAACTTCCCTATTATCCATGGCATAGCAGCTTCCATCAGATGTAGTAACCCGGAGGCCTAATTCTTTCATCACATGATATGACATCATATTTGCTGCTTCTCTAGAATCAATCATGCAATTTTTTACCATGAAATTATTTACCATTAAGGTGAGATAGAATGGGATCAACAGACAATGGTTCTTGGGTTATTATATTTCTAATACAAATGTTAGAAAATTCCTTGCTCTTTCCTTTTCCTTTCATTAATGGACAATCTTCTTTAGCACTATTTAGTGTTAAAGGTATCTCCTCATGATTAATGATAGATACATCATCTATTCCTTTTAATAATGCTAGAGCAACTTCCTTATGCTCTTTTATTTTCAACATTTCCATAAGTGGGACTGAGACTTTCATTCGGGTCAAAGCATGTTTCATGTCAAAATGAGGCAATTCAGGGGGCATATCATTTATTTTCTTCATTTTATTGAGTTTCTCATTTGGTACTAATTCTTTCTTTGATATCCCCTCCCCAATATGATCATGAGAAGATCCTGCTTGTTTGCAACATTCATCTTTGTCATCTTTCTTAGGATGAAAATCCTCATTTACTTGAGGTGAGTCTTTTCTAACATAAACAGGGGTAGACTTGCCTTGAGCTGGTTGTACTATTCTATTTCTTA
Organism: Thuja plicata; assembly: GCA_018584345.1. Taxonomy (NCBI): domain Eukaryota; kingdom Viridiplantae; phylum Streptophyta; class Pinopsida; order Cupressales; family Cupressaceae; genus Thuja; species Thuja plicata. The sequence continues at coordinate 788,710 of MU225907.1, forward strand.
AGTTGTAGGCACTTCTTGCTTGATTAATTTCTGCAACAGTTAAGGACCTTTTTTCTTCATCAGTAGGAGTCCTAAAATGAGATTGTGAACTATCATCACCCACTATGTTTATAGTTTCCTGTGAAACATACTCATCCTGATCACTTTGATATGTTGAACTTTGTAACTAGTTTGTAAAACAATAATTACTCTCCAAACATGAATTATCAGAAGACAAGGCACTATCAGGGAGCCATGGATATAGTTTCTTTACAGTGAACATATTGATAGCAGGGCCTTGTTTCTCTCCTTCTTCTATTTGGTCAAAAAAAGCCTGAGCTACTACACATTGATAGGAAGAGTGTGGCATATTTCAAGCATCACACCAGGGAGTGTTCTCAACATAGTTGGAATTGTTCCTTTTCAAGGGGTCTGGTGTTTCTTTTTCTTTTGGGTTATCTTGCCCCTTAGGGACAGGTTTACCATTATTCCAATTGGTCTTGTATGGATAATCTCTCAAGTTAGGTTGTCTATCAAATCTTTGGTTAGTATACTTATTATCTCGGTACCCTCCTCTATCATTTTTATCCATCTTGGCAGCAAGGTCTTTTACTACACTCACCAATTTATCCACTGTATCACCTTCTTTGACACTTTTATTGGCAGATCCCTTTTCTTTCCAAAGTTTATTGTCTTCTCTCTTCCCCAATTTCCCTGATGCTCTCCTATTACTTTCAATGTCAATTTCTATCTTGTAAGCATCCCTTAAGGTAGTTGGGTTTTTATCTCTAAGTAGATAAGACATTTTTCCATCAGCAGCATTAATGTAAGTGGTAAGACACACTTCCTCATCTAATCTCAAAACTTGGAACAATTTGTTCATAGCCTTTTGGAATCTACTATTAAAATCAGTCATATTTTCATTTGGGAACTTCTTGGTGTTATTAAATTCATTTAACATGTATCCAGAATTAACATGCTCTCTATACTGCTCCCTAAAAGACTTTACAAATTCATCACAAGAGGCAATACTATCATTTGGCAAGTTTCTGAACCAATCCATAACATCTTCAATTAAAGATTGAACAAAAAGTTTCATGATGACATCCTCATCTTCAATTTCAAAATCAGTAATTTTATCACCAAAAGATTTTAAATGTTCTTCACAAGTAACAACATTATTTCCTGTGAACTTAGGGATCCTATCTCTTACCTCATTGGGGATCACATTAGGGTGACCGGGAATGCCTTCAAAGAAAAGATCTTTGTATCTATTCATATGGACAGGCCTCCTTTGAAAATTCCCCAGCTCATTATCACCATTTGGTCCAGCAATTCCTCCTTGATGTTGAACAAGTGGAGGAACACTCTGCTTGGGCTTAGCAGTTTGAAAACTTGAGTGAGGACCCATAAGTTGTGCAGCTACATTAGGACCATAGTTTTGAACATTTGGGTTGTTTCCACACTTTTGGATCTTAGGAGCACCACCTTGATTGTTCACATTTAGATTAGCATAAGGATTTAATTGTTGTACTCCTTGATTCACATGCATAGAGCTACTTGCAGTAGTATTATTGGTAGCATGAAGTAAGGCTATCTTCATCTTCATGTCAGCTACAGTAGCCTCCAATTCCAACTTTTCTAATTGTTTTTCCAAGTCATTTTTAGCTTTCCTGGCTTGTTCAATGTCCAAATCAATTTGAGGTATTCCTTCAAGGTTGGAAACTTTTTGCTGAGGCTCATTTATGCTGATACCAACAACCTTTTACTTGCCTTTGTCAGGGGCATCTTTAGTAGTTGATTTGAGTTTCACATTTCGTTGATTCTCATATGGGAACAACTGCCTAATGACAGGTCCTTCCTTCTCAAACTCATCCTTGTCAGGGTTTGATATTTTATTTGGGGCTTTACTTCTCAAATCATTGATGGTACCAAACAATTCTGGATCTAGACTTTTTACTTCTTGATTCAGGCTTTTAGTCTTGAGGTCATTCCTTCTAGTCTCAGCTAGGAGTTCTTCTCTTTCCAATAATAAGTCATATATCCTTTGTCCACATTTTTCCTCTGCTTCAGCTATTTCCTTTTCTTGTTCTTTCTTTTTTATTTTCAAAGCCACAACCTCATCTTGCAAATTATCAAAATCATATGATGTTGTTTCAACAGCAGAAGTCTCTTCTGGTGGAGCAAGATTTTCTTCTGCAGGAAAGAACCCTATGTTGGTATTTTCTCCATCCCTAAAGGGATCAAAATTGATATTAGCTCTATAAGCATCAACTAGTCCCATGGGTTCTACATCTTTAGATGAAGATGACATCCTTTCTGGAATGGGAATATCCATTTTTCCTTTAGAGGCATGTTGGGAATCATGTTTAGATGCCCCTCTTTTCGACCATTATTTTCTTTGAGGCATATGGAGCTCTTCTCCAAGATCCTTTTCAGGATTCATTTTGGAATATGATCTGGTATTTCTTTGTTGGATCATCTCACAAAACAAACAAAATACTTCACTATGCAATGCTGGAATACACAGAAGTTAGATTTGTCACCCCTTTTCAGAGGATTAATATATATAGAGATCAACACCTTGTCCAATCTAAAATTTCCTTTTAAGAAATAAAAAAATATAGAACTTTGTAGATAGATTAGGCTTAATAATTCCTCACCTGGAAATTTCAAGAAAATGATCTTTCACTATCCATAGCTACAACTCTTTTTCATTCAGTGGACTTCCTCTTGAGAACAAACAAGGAACTATAATAGATATTTTAGAGTTATCAACTATTCCAACTAAGACAAGATCTATATCATTTTTAGAATCAGGACCTTCAAACAATGTGCTATGGTAGATAAGCAGAATAAACTCGCTTTAATGATTATGAGGAAAAACAAACTAATTCTCAATATTGTAAGGAAAAATTCTTTCATGATCATGACTCTTAGAACATTGGAAGTCCCCAGTAGAGTCACCAATTTTTTAGCTTTTTTTCTTGTGGAATCAATTACAATGGCAATAAATGCTAGACTCTCCTATACCCAAGTTGGATTCTCATAGGGAAAAGGCTAATTAACAAGGATGGAAAATCCTCCTACACTTTGGGCTCCACATACCCAGGTGGGTGCACCTTTGACAGAATATTATTTTTAGCAATTTTTAACAGTGGATTAAGGATTGGTAATCCTTCTTCTTTTTATGCCATTTAGGCCTAGGAAAGCTAACCTGTTGATTCACTCTTCAAGGAATCACTAAGATGAATTATAATTAATATAATTAATTAGAAATGTACTTGAAATAACAAAAATATAAAGATTGATTGAATTTGAATTGATGATAACAACCACTTGTCAGCATTTTGACCAGTGCCTAATCATGGGTGATAGAGTCAAAACAGAGCATACACATATTAAAGATAATCAATAGAAATACAAATGAACCCCAGATAGAATTCGTTACAAACTATCATCTCATCCTCACACCCTTGTATTAAATCCTTGCATAAACCCTAATCCTCTGCAATTATTTGCAAGATTTAAAACTCTCCTTGAAAGCAACTCAAAGACAAGAACATGACTATCTTATAACTAGTATACTCAAAATGCCTTACAAATTGAACATACAAGAATCAATAGAAAATGCAAGAAGACATCATTGACATCAAAATGGAGATTCCATTGTATTTTATTAATGTAAATTTGATTTTTAGTACATTCAAAAGACTTAAAACCAACATTTAGACACAATTCAGTAATCTGCGTAGTCTTATTTTTACCATCGTTATTACAATACTAGAATTTGATACTTATAGACAGCCATAGTCATCTTGGAATCCTTTTGGAAAATAAGGATGCAACAAGCTATAGATGACTGGACTAAATGAAAAAATATAGTTCCAAGAAGAGACAAAATTTCAGGTGGATGGGAGTAACAAATTTTTCTATTAGCCATGTAATCTTTTGTCATGTGACCGCCTGAATGCTTGAATTTTCTTTGAGTTGGTTGGGTCCTTGTCATATAGAAAGTGTTCTCTTGTTGGTGTAGAGGCCCCAATATTTGATTTTTTCAAACTGCTCAACCTCTTTGGTGTTAGCTATCCCCTTTATGTTTATTGTATCATGCTACCGGGGTGACTATTCCATACTTGCTAACCCATGTGGTGAACACCTCATCATTTGGCCAACTAAAGTTGAGGACCTCATCTTTATGGATGTTGAACTCTTCTCAGTCACCATTAGCCTTCTCAACTTCAACCTCCAAAGATTCAAAGAATGCCTTGGCTTTATTCAAAATATCAATAGTTAGCACAAACCAGCCAGTATTTTCCAATGTAACAATACTTTTTGTCCTGCTGGTCAGTGCTTCATTCAATTGTCTTAGCCATAATGCTTCATTCCGTATGTTCCCATCTTCTTTGAACATATTGGGATACATATCATATCTATCCCTGGAAAACTCTTCTCTTAGAATTGTGACCCTTTTGATAATCATATTCTTCTTGATGTCCAAATTAACCATTAGTTTGAGACATTTATGGGTGCTTGTCAGGATAATATCAATGCTATTTTGTTCCTTTAAGAGAGAGTTAAAGGATTTGACATGGGCTGCCTTCCCCTTCCAATTATTCACTATCAAATCCCACTGCTTCATTTCATCCTCATGTTTTCTAGTGATGCTTGCAATCTTCTTTTCCAGTAAATAAAGGCTAGAAAGGTTAACCTCACTGGCAATCTTTTTGAGGTTGGAAAATATCTGATCTAAATGTTTTTTCTTTACCAATTCCTCAGCCTCTTTGTATGCAGGAGAATCTTCAAGATCCCTTTTACCTTCGTCTTCCAGCCTTGCCCTCTCACTGATCAACCTGTTCTTCTCAGCCTCTAATTCTACTCTTTTAGCATCAATGGCTTCTTGGGTTGTAGGACTTAAAGGTGCAAGGGATGGGGGATATGTTACAAATGGACTAGAGGAGGAGGGGTGATGAGGTTCCTGAGAAATTACCCCTTGGGGCACAAATTAGATCGTTTGTTTACCCTCCAGCTCTGTTATTTTGTTATCTTTCATCAAGGATTTGACCTTTTCCTCATTATAAGCTTTAAGTACAAACTCATATCTCTCATTCAAGCTAGCATAGGCCTCGTTTTCTCTCTTAGCTACCTTCATGCTTAAATTGGTTTTTTGAATAAAAAGGTTTGCAACTTCAGTACCTGAAGTGTCAGCAACCCTCTTTACAATTAGGCTGTCTGTATCTTCAACCTCATCATCTTCCTTTATTCTCCTCTTGTCTTTTTTCTTTAATGACCAAATTGCCAGAGCTGCATGATCTTCACTAAACTGGGCACCAATTGATATCCCAGCAGTGCTCATAGGTTTAGCTTGCTTTCTTATAGCATCAAAGACCACTGCATCCACTAGATCCCATTATGGCAATATGAGAACTCCCTTCCTTTTAACCATTTGTCTACCCTCTTCAGGGGTAATCTTATCAAAATTTGATATCATTTCCTTATTAAATTCTTTCTCTACATCCTCCTTGGTAGATTTGGGTTGAGCTTCTAGCATCTTTTGGCACTTGTAATTGTATTCATCAATATGGCACCTCCATAAAAATAGAATGAAAGCCCTGGTTTTGATGAAATCGTCATCAGACAAGAATTCATCACTGGCCTGTTTGGTTATAGGATCTAACTCCTTACCAGCAAAATATGCTATTGTGAGGTTAGTTACTATATGTCTAGGTACCTTTGGCATCCCTTCTTGTATCTCTTGAGTAGTAACAACCACTTCACCAGTATTCCTAAATTTGACCAGTTTTTCAGCAATGGCCTGATCATCATACTGCATGGGGGATTGGGAGGGAGAGTATAATTCACTCTCCTATTCTTTGTCTTCCACCCTTTTCCTTTTGGGAGAGGGCACCTCTTGAAAACTGATATTTGCTGGTCTCTATTCCTTATGCTGAAGAGGCTGGTCAGCTTTGGGATCAACAGAAGTCTATCCTCTCCTTTTATATACTACATAATTCCCTAGTGGGACTATTCTGCTTTGTGGAAATCTATTCAAGATAGCAAGAGCCCTTTCTAGATCATTTTCAACTGCTCTCTACCTCTTCTCATTTAATTTTTACATAATTCCCTCAAACAAATTCATTAGGGAATCAATTTTGTAAGACCATGGGAAAAAATCCTTTAAAGGATCATAGGTCTTGTGAAAATTTGGTACAAAGTCCAAAGACTTCTTGTACGCCATCCATTTCTCTTTCCTAATTTCCTAAACATCAAGGTCAAAAATATTTCTGATGATATCCTCTGGATAATTGAACTGATGTTCTAACATCACACATTTAGTCCTTTTCCTGAACATACCCATGATAAAATATTCATTGTCTGCACATCTGGATACTGAAGTGGCTAAATGATAGGGCTCAAAATACTTATCAAACTGTGTCCACCCACCTTTGTTTATGATAAAGTGATGGGATCTAGTGAGGGTAGGAAAGATATTTCCCTTCATCTTTCCAGTCAGGGCTTCTTCCTGTAGCCCACCCAATTGCCTTATAATTTTTTCTACTCCAATCTTGAGTGGGACTCTATAGGGTAGCACATAAGGAGTACCTCTGAAACCATAAACCCTAATTATTGTGGAAAAAGGGTACAAAATTAAATCTCCCCAATTGTGAGAAATTTTTAACTCTAGGGCATATTCCATAGGCCTTAAAAACCTCATCATTTCATTGTTTCTGGTTACTCAATAGTGACTTGAGTCTAGTTGCAAAAACCTTATCAAAATACACATAACTAGCATTCTTCCTGTCCCATGACAAATCTCCACTCCACATTTGAACAGGCAATTCTTTACCATCTTGGAATTTATCCAGTTCCATTTCTTCCTCAAAGAAGTCTACACTATTGAACAAGAACATATGCATCATGAGGGAATACCAACCCATTAGTTTCTGTATGTTGCCATCTTGAATTCCTGACAGACCCTCAGGCATGTCCTAAGCAATATAAGATGCAAAATCAAATACTATTGACAAATGGGGATGCAGAATTTGAACAACCATCAACATTTTATGGATAGGCATTGCCACCTCTTCATCTATCCCCAAAACATTGCACAGAGCACTGTACATCTTTCTAGCTTTGCCATTAAAAAGATCCACCTTGAAAGGTCACGGGGTTCTAGGCCCTACCATAACCAAGTTCCCTATTTTTTTGACATACCCCTTCACTACTTCACCCTTGTAATAATCTCTTTGGTTCTGGTATACTTCTTTAAAGTACTCAAGATCAATATCATCCATATGTTGGGAGGTGTCAGTCAGCTTGAAAATCCTTCTAATTTCATCAGTTGATACAGTCAATAGTATATTTCCCTAGGTATCCCTAACAACCCTAGCCACCTTATCATAAGTGTTTGCAATCAAGGTGAAAAAATTAGTGTCCATGAACACACTAGGTGCTATCAATTTTCCCACATCTAATTCCCAAATATTATAGTCTGGGGTAGGGGCATTCCTCTGGCTATAGGCCATTTTGAACAGAGTGAGGCCATCAAAACTGGTATTGGCATCTTTTGTCCATCTACCATAATCGTATAACCCTTCTCCAATTTTGAAGCAGGGATGTAGTGGAACTACCCTTTTAATTTGTGTGGCATCCCCTGAGGACAGTGGCAATTGTTCCAACAAATCTTCCCTAACATTTCTCTTTTGGTAATCAACCTCTCCAGAAACTTCAACTCTAGGGGCCATTCTAAGGTTTTTTCTTTCGATACTAGACTCAGATTCTAAAACAAAGTACTAAAACCTTTCTGAACTACAAATTCCACCACAATTTGAATGCTAGTGAATCAATAATCTTACCCATTCTGCACAGAAGTCGCGTGAAGGCAAGTTTCTCTGTAATCCCATTTTTTCTCTAATGATTTTTATGAATCATTGTGACTGCAAGTTGACCTAATCAATTATATGGCCTCAATCAAATCAATCTCTTGAATTGAATTTGACTGGAGTTGTCACACATTCTGTAATTAATTCAAAGGCTTCAATTTCATGGCTTAACGACTCTCTACAACATATTTTACCAACTTTGAATTTGAGTCATTGATTCTAGACATCGTTCTCTACATCTGACAGCTATCTTATTTTCCTGAAAACCACTATCCACCAAGGAAACGTGTCACCACCACTTAATCACTTACTTGCTAGATGTTGAGCACTTTCCCTTTAAGCGATTAAGCGAGCCATCGGATATGAAACAACTTAACTATGATTTAAGTCTTGCCAGCTTTGAATTTCTAGTCCCACCAGCTGCCAGATGTCATCACCACTTAATGACTTGCTCATTAGATGTCAAGCATCTTGGGTATAAGCCATTAAGATGATCATCTAATCTTTCCAAGTTTTAACACCTTTTATACTTGTCTACGACTGGACCCACATTCTTTCCTAGACAGGTGTCACCTTCGCTTAATTGCTTTCCCGTTAGATACCATGCACTTTTCCTTTAAGCCATTAAGCGGGCCATTTGATCTTTCCAAACTTGTCCACTATTTAAGATAGCACCTTTATGACTATTCGGCCCCACCAAGGACATGCGTCACCTCCACTTAATCGCTTGCCTGATAGATATCGTGCATCTTGGGCATAAGCCATTAAGCTGACTGTTAGATCAAAAGTGACTTGCTCACTGCATAAGGTAATGATGGAAAAGGGATTTTTCATGGCGAGACTTAGGAATTAATAAAGAAGTTAGGATGACATAGTCTTTTTGGAAAAAGCAACCCATTTAACATGAATGTTAGAATGAATTTAGAATAACTGAGAGGGGAGGGGTGAATTAGTTATCCTCAAGTCTAGATGTAGTAAATACAAACTTTCTATACTTCAAATCTACTCAGCAGCAGTAGCATAAATCAACAACTTTAATGATGCAGTTTACTATCAATTGAAATTAGCTTGTAGTAACATAATAGTAAAGCAAACCATATGCATTCACACAAGTTGACACAAGTATTTAACGTGGAAACCCAATATGCTAAAAAACACCAGTAACATGCTACCAAGTTTTCACTCTTCTGAAGTGATGCCCTGTGAGGAGAATCCTTGTTAAAGGTTACAATAACACACTGCTAGGTGTGACCAGGTTAAAGGATTTAATCACACTATCAAGAGTGGCCTTGTTAGAGGACTTAGAACATTCCAATTTTAATGTCACCTTGTTAGAAGATTTATACAAATGACTATTATGTCAACCTTGTTAAAGGATTTAACTGATACAATTGTAAGAAAGTATTCAGTAGTTTTTGATCTGGTACATACAACTTACTTTGCAATTCAGATCCAATTATAGCTCTGATGTTAACTTACTAGATAGCCTGCATTGTCATTTCAAACTTCTTATCTACTTGGAAATCCATCAAGCAATCACACATACAACACTCTGCTTCTGCCTTTTTCCTTCTCTGCTAGATCATGCCAAATAGTAAATCAACTATGCAAACCTCTTGCATACACATCCATTCATCCACACTTGCACACACAATGAATAACCCCCTGAGGTTATCATATACCTCTCTGTCTAGGTTACATAAATATTTTTGTCGCTTAAACAAGATTGTAGATCTTAGGTTAGGTCAGATCCAATGGATCATTCCATCTTTGCATTACATTTACTTCTCCAAAGTAGTCTCTAATTAAATCTTGAAACCATGCTTTAATTACAGTTACCCATACATTAAATGATGTGGATCAATCTTTAATTAACATTTCATATCCCAATAAAATCAACTAAGTCGGCTAGAGATCTCAAATCTCATCAATAATCAAACTTCTCTAAGTCAGCCTCCATCACTATTTTCTCTCGACAATTTCAATGGTGCTCGGCATTGAGCAACTTTTTGCTCATCACAAGCAACTTTACTTGACACAAGAAACTTTTCTTGTCATAAGCATTTTTACTCAGCACAAGCCAAACTTGTTCGACATAGAACAGCCAAAAAATATGCCTTTGAAAGATAAACAACTAATTACTTTGCCAGAGTGCCAACTGATCAAATACCCTTTGAATTTCCTTAACTCAACCATTCACTTTGTCTTCTTGTTAAATCTTATTCATCAGCAATAGATATGGCACTTAAAAAGATAGCAATAGCCTCACCAGTAAAGGTTTGACATCAATAAATAATAATAAAAAAATTGCTTGCAATGTCACTTTCCAACAATCTCCCTCTTTGGCATTGATGGCAACACAAAATATTAAAACAATGATTTAACAAGCATATTTACCAACCAATCCAAAAAATTCACGTGTTCCTTGATATGAACAAATCTTCATTAATGTCTTTAGCTTCATTCTGATTCTTATCTGTAAAACATTTCTCCCTCTGTGTCTGTAATCACACTATCATCATCTATGTCTACTCATCTGTAGACTCCCTCTAAGTAGATCATCACTTCAATGTTTTTAATAGTAACTTCTGCCTCTATGTAATCTTTCCCTCTTTGTAATTTCTCTTTCTCGGCAATCTCTTCCTTCACTTCTTCCTCTTTATAGGTAATCTCTCCCTCTTTGACAACAATGCCAAACATGTCAATATCTTTATCATATAGATCTTCAGTATCATGTTGATCTTGTCATCTTCAGTATGACTGATTTTTCTTTTCTGTCTTTGTACATCTTCACAACTTTAGTCATCATCCTAAAGTGTGACTCACTGTGCATCAATGTGTCAGATTTTCTGAATGAAATATTTGATGCAACAGTACCATATAGAACTTAATTAGCCTCAGTTAGGGGAATCACCCCCAATTTACCTCCTAGATACTCATGAGCATCCTTAGGTAGTGCTTTTGTGAATATGTCTTCTAATTGTTCTTTAGTGTTCACATAATCCAGTCTCACTTCTTTACTCTGAACTAGCTCCCTCAAGTAATGATACTTGATAGCTATGTGTTTTTTCTTTGAGTGCATCAAAGGATTTTTAGAAATATTAATAGAATTTTTATTATCACAATATATGACACCTGGATCAATGATTTCTTCCTTCATACCTTTCAGTATTATCTTCAACCACACAATGTTAGAACAGTTAACTGTTGTTGCCACATACTTAGCTTTAGCTGTAGATTGTGAGGTGCAGTTCTATTTCTTGCTTGTCCAGGAGATCAATCTCTTTCTTAAAAGAAATGCTCCACCAATAGTGCTTTTCCTGTCATCAACATTTCTATCCCAGTCAGAATCAGTGTAAACTCTGAGTTCAAACTTGTCATTCTTTTTGTAGTATAGACCATAGTCCTCAGTTCCCTTCAAATATCTCAGAATTCTTTTGATTGCCATCATGTAAGTTTCCTTAGGATTAGAAAAAAATCTTGCTACAATCCCAACTGCTAGAGCAATATCAGGTCTATTGTAAACAACATACTGTAGTTTTCCAATCATTGAACCGTAGAGTGTTTGGTTCACTTCTTTTGTGTCATCATCTTTTGTCAGCTTCTGTCCAGTAGCCATGGGTGTACTCACTGGTTTGGACTCTTCCATTCTAAAAGTTTTCAGTATCTCTTTGATATATTTAGATTGAGTGATATAGATACCATTTTTCATTTAATAAATTTGTAAGCCAACAAAGAATTTTATTTCACCAAACATAGACATCTCAAACTCAGTTTGCATCTCTGTTGCAAATCTTTGACATAACACATCTTGTCCACTAAATATGATGTCATCTACAAAAATATCATCTAATAATGTACCTTGCTTTGCTCTGTCTTCAAGTACAGGTTGTTATTGTCATTGGTTCTTGCAAATCCAATCTTGATCATATAATTGTGCAATCTTTCATACCATGCTCTTGGTGCTTGCTTCAATCCATATAATGCTTTGTGCAATCTGCAAACCATATCCCTATTGTTTGGGTCTACAAAGCCATTAGCTTGCTCAATATATACTTCTTCTTCCAAGATTC
>MU225907.1:807260-856172 GCA_018584345.1 Thuja plicata
TATATATATATGTTTATGCCTGAATAGACGCGACTATAAATAAGACATTAGTCAGCCCAAAAACAACATTCACAATGCTTCCAAACAAATTTGCTTAAGCGTGTTTACAACAGTGTTTAATACATTATTAAAAACTTATTACAACAGGTGCTTAGCCTTTACATAACAAAATATTACACGCTAATCAAAATCATGAAGTCGGCTTCATACTTTGTATTCTGAACTGCTAGTGTACTTGTTCTTTCTGTAACTTGTCTGTACTACCATTCCATACCATGCATGTATAGAGTAAGCATAAAAACGTACCATAGAGCTTAAGTCTAAACATGCATATCCTGATGTGATCGTATGCATGTGCACTGATGCCCTGATCGACTGTAAGTCACTGTTCTGTTCTATCTTCTACACTTCAATTTTCACTTCATAGTTTACTGTCAAAACTTCATATGACTTTGTTGCCATAATGACAACACAAAATAAGCCATATACTCCCTGCGAGTCAACTTGCCAACAATTAGGTCTTAAAGGTCCTATTAGGTCTTATTGGTCCTATTAAGTAGATTATTAGTCACATGTTAGGTCTTAATTGGTCTTAAGGGGTCTTGTTAGGTCTTAAGTGGTCCTATTGGCTCTTAAGGGTCCTATTAGGTCTTATTAGGTCTTCATAGGACTTAATTGGTCTTAATAGGTCCTATTAGGTCATAATTGGTGAAGTAATAGGTCCTAATTTGTCTTATTAGTCACATGTTAGGTCTTAATTGGTCTTAATAGGTCATATTGGTCCTATTAACTCTTAAGGGGTCCTATTAGGCCTTAGGGGACCTATTAGGTCGTATTAGGTCTTAATTGGTCTTAATAGGTCCTAATCTATCCTAATAGGTCTTAGTTGGTCTTAATACATCCTATTACTCCTATTAAGTAGATTATGGGTCCTATTAGGTCTTATAAGTAGGTATTAGGTCTTATTAATCATGTTAGCTCCTAATGGGTCCTATTAGACCTATTATTAGTCCTATTAGATCTTATTAGGTCAAGTAAGGGGTTCTATTAGGTCTTATTATTCATGTTAGCTCTTAAGAGGTCCCATTAGGTCTTATTAGACATGTTAGGTCTTAATTGGTCTTAATAGATGCTATTAGGTCTTAATTGGTCTTAATAGGTTCTAATAGGTCTTAATTGGTGTTATTTCAACTTAATTGGTCTTAATTGGTCATAATAGATCCTATTAGGTCTTAATTGGTCTTAGTTGGTCATAATAGATCCTATTAGGTCTTAATTGGTCTTAATATGTCCTATTAGGTCTTAATTTGTATTAATAGGTCCTATTAGGTCTTATTGGTCATGTTAGGTCTTAATTCAAGTCTTAATAGGTCATGTTAATCTCATTAGGTCTTAAGGGGTCCTATTAGGTCTTAAGCAATTGTATTAGGTCTTAAGGTTCCTATTACTTCTTATTAGAGGACTATTAGGTCTTAATTGGTCCTAATTGACTTTAATAAGTCCAATTAGGTGTTATTAGTCTTATTAGGTCTTATTAACTTCCTATTAGGTCCTATTAGGTCTTATAAGTCATATTAGGTCTTATTGGTCCTATTAGGTAGATTATTAGTCACATGTTAGATCTTAATTGGTCTTAAGCGGTCTTATTATGTCTTAAGTGGTCCTATTAGGTCTTAAGTGGTCCTATTAGGTCTTAAGGGTCCTATTAGGTCTTATTAGGTCTTAATTGGTCTTAGTAAGTCCTGTTAGGTCTTAATTGGTCAAGTAATAGGTCCTAATTGGTCTTATTAGTCACATATTAGGTCTTAATTTGTCCTATAAGTCCTATTAACTCTTGAGGGGTCCTATTAGCTCTTAGGGGTACTATTAGGTCTTATTAGGTCTTAATTGGTCTTATTAGGTTCTGATATATCTTAATTGGTGTTAATTGGTCTTAATACATCTTATTACTCCTATTAAGTAGGTTAAGGGGTCTTATAGGTCTTAAGGGTCATATTAGGTCTTATTAGGTCTTATTAATCATGTTAGGTTCTAATAGGTCCTATTAGACCTCTTATTAGTCCTATTAGGTCTTAATAGGTCTTATTAGGTCAATTAAGGGGTCATATTAGGTCTTATTACTCATGTTAGGTCTTAAGATGTCATATTAGGTCTTATAAGACATGTTAGGTCTTATTAGGTCCTATTAGTCCTATTAGGTCTCAAGGGGTTTGAAGTGGTCCTATTAGGTCTTAAGGGTCTTATTAGGTCTTATTAATCATGTTAGGTATTAATAAGTCCTATTAGGTCTTATTACTCATATTAGGTCTTAATTGATCTTATTTAGTATTACAATATCACACATACATGTTTCATTGAGATAAGTCCTAACCATCCACCTACGAAATAAAGAGAAAGAGAGAGAGGGGGAGAGAAGTAGAAGAGATATAACTTGTTTCTTATGATAATATCTTCCTAATGATTCTTCACATAGTCTTTGTTTGGTCTCAAGTGAATAATTTCATGTAGTCCTATTTACCCTTCTCTTTTTATTTCCCATCGTTTTCCTTCGCAAAATTTCTCCACTAAAATTTGACAAAAAAAAAACACTTCCGAATGTCTTCCTTCTCCAAAATGTGAATTATTCTGCAACTTTCAAATTTACAAAATAAGGCAAAAATTTTTATTAATATGAGATCATTACTAGCCAGAAAAAACACTAAATTAGCCGACCAAGGTTTCTATCGAAAGTCAATTATTACTTTTGGTCGAAAGAACTTGAGTTAAAACTTTAACCACACAAAAAGAATCAAGTATTTTCCATAGAAAGTACTTTTGATCGAAATCTATTAGTTTCGATTGAAATTACTTTCTATCGAAACTTCCAGACTAGCCGCATTTTGCAAAGGCCAACAAAATTATGAAGATTTCAGACTTGGGGGTCAATTACAAGACTCAAATGGAATAGTGAGGACACACCCTTATGTTTTTTGATGTCAATCAAATATATGTTTCTTACCAAATATAAACCTCTGTGTTTGAAATTCAATGAAAAATAGTAAAAGAGAGAAAAAATTCTGAAAAATAAAAATTCCCATGGTATTTAAGTCTTCTTTTTATAAAAAAAATGAAATTGGAAAAATACGAGACAAGTTATAAGTTATGAAAACATTGTATCTCAAAATTATAGTTTATTCAACTTCAAACATTAATAAAATATGAAATACTAGTGATAAAGTCATGAAACCACTTCCAAGTTCTAGATATGGATGTTACAAAACAAAATTTGAAAGAACCACATTGATTTTTATTTTAGAAAAAAATTAATACTTTACAAAAACAATTTCACTCTTTGAAAATGATGTTTTTAGCAACATACCAATTTTTGTGGGAGAAAAAAAAATTGATTCAAATAAATTCCAAAAAAAATTGAAAATATATTTAAAATCTACACAAAAAATCCTAAAATTTTCTAATTTACTTCATCTTCCAATTTTTAACATTTTAGCAACAATATGCATCCAAAAGTGAAAGTTTTTTTTTCAATATGTAGAGTTCAGTGTCCGTTCAGGCAAAAAAGTGTAACCCACTATTGTGGGTCCACCCTGCAAAGGTAAATCATCATCTATAGCCTTATTTGCAAGGAATTCAGAAATGGTGTTTCCCTCTCTATAGAAATGTAGGGTAGTATACTCATACAATGCTTGGAGTTATAGCAGATGCTTTTGAAGATGGTATTGAAGATTCCAATAATGAGACATTTTAGAGGAGATTGCCTAAAATATAACCATGGAATCACCCTCAATAATAAGGCACCTAATCTATAAGGATAAGTCAATACTGAGCCTAAAACTCAATGCTTCAATTTCTACAATGTTACTTGTTCCTAAAGGGATATTTTTACATGTTTCTTTTAGAATGATCCCAATAGGATTCCTTATAACAATTCCAGCCCCTGAGAATCCTAGATTACCTAAGACACCCCATCAAAATTAAGCTTATTAATTCCAAGAGGGAGAGGGGACTAATTCACTGTTCTACAGATCATTTTTTTTCTTAGAGGTCATGTATGCATTTGATGTTAAAGGGCCAAGGAGAGGCCAAGAGGATTGGATGAACCAATTCCACTTTGTGAAGGAGTTCGACTTAGAAATATTATTAAGAAGGTAAGATATAATAACTTCAGATATAGAATGCTCAATCCTGTGAAATACATCTAAAAGGGGCAATACTTTTTTCCTAAACACTATTTTATTATGTTCTAACCATATATTCCAAACAATAATTGAGGGGCTCAACTCCTAGATGACCTTAAACATGTGAGTTGAGTAAAAAGAGGGCCAGCCTTTAAAGAAACTCAAAAAATTAGGTACCATTTTTGTATGCCAACCCAACTTCCCAAAAATCCAATACCATATACCTAGAGAAAAGTGGCATCACGAAAAACAAGTCATCATAAGATTCAATGAAATAACCACACAAAGTACAAGGAAAGACAATAATAATCCTGAGTCTATCTAGCCTCATACTATTAAGTAATCTATCTTGAATAGAAGGAAAAGAAAATGATCCCTCTTTAGGTAGGAAAGCATATGCCTACAAAATTTTATTAGGCCAGGGATTATCCGAGACAGAGGTAACTTGTGATTCATAACATCTTTACCATATACTGACATGAGGGGAACTAAGTCCAAATAAACTCATCATCTTGTGAAGAGTAGACCACACATCTCTTCAAAAGTTTAGCTTGGAGATTATTGACAAGGTCATAAGGAGAAAGAGTGTTAGGGATCATTTTCAATTTAACAGAAGGGGGATATGATGAATCATATAAAAAAAAATAGTCCTTGACATAAAAACCCCATAGTGAACTCAGACTTTCAAGAAGAGGCAACCAATCTCGAGTTTGTATGAGAGGGGGAAACCCATTCTAGGAGTCCTCCCAAAACTGACCCTTTTCCCTATTATGTATGACCTAGGAGAGGGAGGGGAGAATAATATCCCTACATGGAGATATATAATTCTAAATCTTTGAACCTTTGGGCAGGGTAGTGGTAGTAAACAATCTATCCCACACTAGGATGTCTAAATATTTATAAATGATTTTAGCCCATTAGAGGAAGGGTTGGTATACAGTTTTCCATAGTAATTTTGCACCTTAAGTAGAGTTTTGGAAAGAAAAATCATGTATACCAACCCCCTTATGCGTCTTAGGTTGGAAAATGTTTTCCCAAGCAAGAAGGGGGAGTTTCTTCTTTTGATTGACATTATCACACCAAAGAAAATCTTGAAGGATAGACTCCAACTCCTTAATCATCTTTTGTGTCATATTAAAAAAATACATAAGATAAATAGGGACCACATTTAATATTTACTTGATCATAAGGATCTTACCTAGAAGTGTCAACTATTGGTGTTTCCAAGATAGAATACGACTAGAGATAGAGGAAATAATTTTTTCCTATAAATTATGTAGCTCAGAACCTGTAAAGAAGGGAATCCAAAGATAGCTAAAATGAAAGGAACCCAAAAAAAATCCTCAAAAAATAAAGAGACTATGTTGAACCAAAGGAGGCACACTAATGAAAAAATATTGGATTTTTGAGGATGGACAAGTTGTCATAAAACAATAGAATAATCATCAATAATACCATTAATGGTCTTGGATTCTTCCATTGTGGCTTCTCTAAACAAAAGGGTATCATCCAAAAAGAGGTTATGAGTGTGACTCTCATCCAATGAACCCAACTAAACCTGTTTCCAAAGCAATAATGCATTAGTATATATAATTGTATGGCTAAGCCCCTCAACCATAAGAATGAAAAGAAAAGGAGACAATGGGTCACTCTGTCTAATCCATTTGGATGATTTAAAAAAGTCACTAGGGGAACCATTTACTAAAACCAAAAATTGAGTGGATGAAATACATGCTGACACCCATTTCATCCAACTAGAATGATAATCAAGCTTATGAAGAACCACAAGAATAAATCCCCAGTCAACCCTGTCATAGGCCTTTATCTTATCTAATTTCAGGATCATGGAAGATCTCTTTTCACACTACAAAGAGTGTAAAATCTCATGTGCAAAGATCACCCCCTTTGGGGTTTCACTGTTGGGAATAAATCCCCTCCGCTCTTCTAAAATAAGGAGAGGAATAACTTTTTCCAACCTAACTTAAATATCTTTGGTAAAAAATTTGTAAAGGGAATTATACAATGAAATAGGGAAAAAGTTGGCAAAAGTGTTGGGGGTCTCAATCTTAGGTATTAACACAATCCATGTATTATTTAACTCTTTTAACATGCTATGATTTATCCTTGCCTCTCCTAGTGCAAGAATAATGTGTTTCCATGTAAATTCTTATGTTTTCTGAAAAAAATAGCATTGTGAAACCATCGGGACCAGGCACCTTATCTAGGGCCATAGAAAACATAACTGATTTTAATTCTTGCAAAGAGAATTGAGCCATCAACATATGACTGTTAGACTCCAGAACACAAGAGGGGGTGGAATTTAAAATAGAATCTTTGTGAATTGTGGCTTCTTATATTAGTAACTTACAAAAAAAGGAGACCACATCTTTAGCAATGTCCTCATCCTCCACCAGGAGACCATACTCACCTTGGATATAAATGATTTTGTTTCTTAGCCTTTTTAAGTTACTCAATGCATGAAAGAATTTAGTGTTTCTATCTCCATTTGTAAGCCACATTTCTTGAGAATTATGCTTGCAATAAAGTTCTTCCCTTAAGGGGATTTCTTCTAAGGAATTATTTAATACTTTCTCTTACTAAAAAGATAACATATCCATACCATGAGAAATTATTTTGGAATTCAGATCTGACAATTCATTTTCAATACAAATTTTCTCTTGAAAGATATTTTTGAAGTGTACCATATTCCATTCCTTAATTCTAAGTTTGATAAAATGCAATTTTTTGGAGAGCTAGTACATATGAGAACCTTAAAAAATGGGGTAATTCTCCCACTAGAACTTAAGGAGAGGATAAAAGGAGGCATCTTGAAACCACATAGGCTCAAACTTAAAAGAGCCTTTCATATGACTTGAAGTCTCTACAATATCCAATTGTATAGGAAAGTGATCCAACCTAGCGCTAGGTAAGGTGGTGGAGAAAAACTCATTATCAATTGATAGCTAATAATTAGAGACAAAAAATCTATCCAACCTTTCAACTATCTAGCACAAGCCAGCCCACCTATTATTCCATGTAAATTTTCCAGATTTGAGAACAATATCAAATAAGTTATTTTTAGAAATGAAATGATTAAAATCAGCCATACACTTATGAGATGGAATAATACCCCCATCTTTTCATCATCATTTAATATTGCATTTAAATCTCTCCCTAAAATAATGAGGT
This sequence comes from Thuja plicata, assembly GCA_018584345.1. NCBI lineage: Eukaryota > Viridiplantae > Streptophyta > Pinopsida > Cupressales > Cupressaceae > Thuja > Thuja plicata. The sequence goes on from MU225907.1 coordinate 814,625, forward strand.
AATTCAGAGCATTACTGATTAGGTTCCCTAGATGAAACCATAGCCTTCATTTTTTTGTACTCTGTGAGGGGCCATATATTGAGCATACAAAAAGAAATCTTAGACCTCAAACTAGTGACTGATGCAAACATCCATTTAGTAGATGTTGATATTATTTGTAAAGAGACCACATTAGGATCCCAAAGCATGACAAGACCCTAAAGCATCCAACAAATGCAGATATAGCTGAATTCTATGGCTTCCAAAAAGAGAAAAGTTGAGAAGCAATTAAATCTGACATCTTAGTTTCTTGAATTAAAATGACATTAGGATGAATCACATCCAACAGGTGCTTGATTATGCACCTCTTGTTAGGGGTATTTAAGCCCCTAACATTCCATGAAAGAACTCTCATTTTCCATGAGGGGAAGAATAACTTCCCCTCTTCTCATGGTTTTTTTTTTAGGCTGAAGGGCCCATAGTATTATACTCTTGTTGTAGATTATGTTTAGTTACCATTTCCCTTGTCAAAGGAGGGCTATAAAGTTTATTCCTCTTGTTCTTTGTAATATTTTTTCCCAAGCTTAAAGTTTGTGAAAACCTTGTTTGAATCCCCGCATCAATTTCCATCTGAACCTTAGACTGTGTTGATAGCTTTCCCCATCTCTTACTAGAATAAATTGGGGATCTCTTTGCAGTTGGGAATTGAAAAATGGAGAGGCAAAGGCATAATCCTTTTCTTTCTTCTGAGGGAAGGGAGACAACTGTAGTGAGACCTCATGCAAATTCAAATCGATGTTAGGGGAAAGGAGATCGTATGGGTTTTCTATCAATGGGATTCCACCTTTGCATTGAAGCCAAGAGAGAGTGGTATCAAAGCACTCAATAACCGAGTCAACAATATCATCAATAAAAGAAATATTTATTATGATGAATGTGGAAGTTATTTTAGAATCAATATTTTTTTAATATAAATATATCAAAGTTTTGAAATCTATAACAATATTGATAAATTGATGTGTTCATGTATGTTCTAAAATATATTTAAGTAAGATATATATTAATAAAATAATTAATTATTATCTTAACATTTAATAAAAATATATATTCTTAAAAATGTCAAATTTCAATTTGATGAAATTTTGTCAAAATAATGACATGATATAAAATGTACTTCTTAATTATATATTCAAGTTTGAAATGACAATGTAGCTATTTTAAGTGTACACATGTCAAAGTTTTATATTAATTATGACAAATACATCTCAAGTTGTTAAGAATAAAATATGACTTTTATACCAATGAATAGTTGCTTAGATAGGCATTGAAAATTGTAGTCATATTGTTGTTCTTAGTTGTTTATTATAATTATTCCTTTTATTTTTCTTAATTCAATATAAAAATACCATATTTCAATTATATTAGTAAAGATAACATTTCTTTCTCTAAATAACAACATGGTTAATGATAAGTTATAGATCAAATTGACTGTGAAATTTTGTATGTGTAAAGCTAATGTTAATGTGAAACTCCTAGCTTAAAAGATTCTAAATTATAAGCTCCTTGGTAGGGAAATATTAAAATGTATTATGGTTTAACTAGTCAAATATCCCTTTTAATAATTAAATGAAATTATGAAATTTATTTGTAGAGATATTTTGGTTGTTTTTATATTAGAAGAAAAAAAACTAAGGTGTTGGTTCTTTAACACTAATAAACTGAAGACAGTTCCAACAATGCATTAACTACATTAATAGCACACTAAAAACCAATTAACATCAAAACATATAAAGAGTATTACCATCATACAAGTGTAAAACAATATTAAGTCTTATCAACATAAAACTAAAACTAAAAGGACTAAAACTAGCTACCTAGATGCTAAGTGAGTGCATCGCTCCAATCTTCATTGAGGAACTTCAAAATGTCCTTATAGTTTCCTTATTTTTCAACATCCTTTCCTAACAACTTCTTCTTCATGAGGTACAGAGAGGTTTTCGAGTTGTGCATAACCTATAGGATGAACTTGGAAATGTTGATAATCATTTTCTCTAACTTCTCCACTTTTTTCTCCATGGTCTCTAGCTCCACACCCTTCTTGCATTCCATATAGGCACCCACACCACTCCCTTGGTTAGTATTATCCTCTTCTAGTAGGGAATATTGGGTTAGGCCTATAGTTTCAGTATTAGTACTATTTTAAATGTGAGTAGAGTTGTCACTAGTTAATTTATCCAAACTATCTCCCTTCCCTAGGTCTCATTCTCCTTCAACAATGTCATCACCTTCAACAAAAAGTTCATCTTCCTTAAAATCCTAATCCATTTGTTCCTTTTTATTCCCTTTATTAGTCACACAACCTATTAACCTATTAGATCACCAAGGATTTACATTTCCACTCTTACTATGTTCCTCCCCCAAAACCTCCTCTACATCACTGAAAACCTCTAGGATGGTTATATGGGTTTTGGGCTCTTGGATATGTATTTTGAATTTCTTTTTTTTTTCTTTTTTTTGACAATGGAGGTAGTTACAACATGCTTAAGGTCATAGATGTATTCTAAAATAATTTCATGGTTTGGGGTGCTAGGGATACTAAGTCTAGAAGGTATTTTAACATCCCCAAGATATGTAACGTTTTCTTGTTGGAACTAGGGGTTTTGATAATTTTTGCAGCTGGGGAAGAAACTAAGTACAAGGCTCTTGTAACAACAATTTGTTTTAGATAGGCAAGGGCCAGATGGAAATTATAGAGATAAAATCAAACCTTGATGGAGATAAATAGTCTTCCTATCCTTGGTCTTAGCCACTTCAATCACATCCTTAAACGAAATTTTCAAGAGAATTCAAAAGAAAGAACAAAAATTAAACCAAAGCATGGTGGTAGAAGTTATTCAACAAAGGAAAATAATACAAGTAATAGACTTTAAATCTTCCTTCAAGGGTGAATAATATCGTAATAATGAAATATATCTAATCCCAAGGAGAAGGTAACTCAACCCTATCAAATCCACCATGAAGCTTGACAAGTTTCTCATCTTCATAGAAGAACTAGTTTGAACTATCATTATCTTCTATCTTGGCTTTGTTTTCCATTTTATTCATTTAGTAGAGGATCATTGGTATATCTATGAAATATACGTTGATTTCAAAAGAGATACTACCAATCCCAAATCTCTTATCCTGTCTTGAAGTGGTGAATTAACTAGAAAGGTTCTCAGTGAGCCCGTTGATGCATTCCATCAACTGGGAAACTCCACCTTTAGTATAGTTGTACCACACTGTGGAGTCTTTTTTAACATTAGCGTGTGTACTAGGCTTAATATATACTTGGTCCCCACCTATATTTTCAACAATCAATATTAAAATAGTTGTAGAGAGCTCTACAAAAGACATAAATTTTCTCTTTCCTGCCTAGCAGAGAATAACAACAATTAAAATGAGTTAGTTTTTAGAAAGCATGGAATGTGCTCTAATAGGGGGTAGTAATTTGTTTGAATTAGCAATAATTTCCTCTCATATGAGCCTCTTCCCATAATAATTAGAAAGTATTAAGCAAGGTTTCTCTTGCATAGGATATCTCCCGCCCCAAAAGTCTCATTAAATAATTATTAAAGTTCTTTCTTCAGATCATGTCAAAGGCCAAGAAATGATGCCATCATATCATTAGTAATAACCTACAATGATGGTCATGCAAGAACACCATGCAAAAAGGTTCTATGTTAAGACCTTGGTCATGTGAACTATCCTATTGGTGTCAAGGCCTCACCATATGATCCACCTAATACTTCTTTCCGTCCAACTACTTTTCCTTGTCTATTCCACAATCCAAATCACCCTATTAAGGGGATTTTCCTTATCAAGTCTAACTTGTAAAGTATTATGAATTTTAGCATGCCAAATAGTTTTTAAAACCATAAAAACTAAACATACCAGATTTTCAACATGGTGGGTGTTCGTTAAGTGTTATCTCTCCCAAAAGGATTATGTGGACATTCATTAGAAGGAAATAATATTTTCTCCAATATCTAGGACTCCTACTCCCTAACCCCAAGGTTTCCATGACACATATGAATCTATTCCCTTCTCTATATGTGTTTCTAATCTCAAATATATCCAATCCAAATTTTTTTTTACTAATTTCAATAAATATACCTTCAATATACTAGCCCAACACGTTAGGTTCCCTTTATGGAATCTACAATTAACTTGGAATCCCATTCAATAAAAAGCATACTAATCCTAATTGATAGGGAAATATTTATTCCCAAGAGTAGGATGATTCCTTCCACCTAATTATTAGTGATTCTTTATAGAGTACAAGCATAAGCCACAAAAAAATCACCAATTAAATATTTTTGTATTAAGGGTATGTCCAGGTTCATGATGGGACAAAATACACCCTTAAGTGGAAATGGAGTTTCGGAACTTAGATTTAGGAAACTTGACATAACAATTTCAATAAATAATACATAGATGCCTCTAAGTGGTAAGAGGAGCAAGAGTGGATTTTCAAATTTTGAGCTTGCAAAAGGAGAGGAAGAAGATGGGTGAGCTGATGTAGGAATATCTTGGAGGCTCAGTTCTTTGTTGGTGGTATATTTTGTCCCACACATGTCTCCATTCATGGATACTAGCGGGGGTTGTGTGTTCAGAGTTTTTTTTCCCTTGTGGTGTTCCTTGGCCATGTTTCTAAGGATTTCGCATGTTGCACTTTGCATGTGGGATGAATTGTTAAGGGAGTATATGCACTATTTTTTGGGGCATTATTTCTCCCTATAGGTGTGATGTCACACTTTCCTTCTATCATAAGATCATTGGAGACCTTGCTGGTTACTATTTGGGATTGATTTGTGTTGATGAATTTTTGTGTAATGGTGATGATTGGTTGTTGCATGGCAGCTACCTTGAATGGGATCATGTGACCCTCAGTATTACTTTTCATAAGACCCCTTTGTTACAATGTCGTTGTTGTACCTAGCTCCTCATTGTTGTGTTTTAGGGTATTTTAAGTTGGGGCTTTAGTTTGGCGAGTGGATTCTTGCTTGTTATGGAGATGGATGTTTCATTTGCCTCATGGTTTTCTGGTGTCATTCTTATGTCTAAGGCCTTTTTCTTGTTGGTGTTTGTTGGTATAGCACCAATGTTTGACATTTCTCTTTTTGGGGGCTATGTCTATGTTTTGGGTGATTCTGCTGGGACTTTCCCCCATCCTTGCATTCTCTACCATAACATGAATTTTATGGATAAGAGACCCTCACATTGGTTTCTTGAGGGGGTGATCTTGAAGGTTAGATCAACATTGGTTGATTATGATTTTTGGTTCTCTATGCACTGGCCTATTTTTTCTATTAATGCTGACAGTAGGGGTAGTTCTCTGCTTTTGAAGGATCTTATTGCTAACATCGCTTCTCTAGGGGATTGGTTGAATTCTAACCTTGATGTTTCCTTTTGTGTCTTGTATATCTATGGATATGTTTTTTATTGAGTGGTTATGGGTTTCCCCCATTCTGGGTGGCTCCTTCATGCTTTGGTGTGAACAGAGTTGTATCGACTCTTCAATATTCTTGAGAGTTGAAGTGGTTTCTAGTTTGGTGAATCTTGTGGTGATGGATTTTTATACCCCATTTCTTATTTATGGGGAATGATGAAGCTGTAAGTAAGATCATATCATTTTGTGATAGGATACTAAGATTTTATCTCCTTCCTTCCCTAAACTTATGGTGGTTGTGGTTAATGGAAGAGGTCTCTATTTAGGGATCCTTTCTCAATGCAGGCTCACTTTTTCAAACTAGGTGCAATTGGATATGCCTTGATTCCATAGAGTGAAGATACTAGTTGTGACCAGTCTTGTTGTTGTTACTTCAAGTGAAGGTAGTTTTAATGGAATGAGATTTATTTCTTTGGATGCTAGTATCGAGATTTTTTTATTGTTTTTTGAGTTGTGATGGAAGTTGTTGACCTTTATGGTTATCCTTCTATCTTCTCATTGGGACTATCTATTTTTCATTGGTAGGGATAGTGGTCTTGTTTTCTCTAGTGGTCAATTAGTTGCTGAAAGTTTTCAAGGGCTCATTGTAGTATATGGTTTTTGGTTAATGTGTGCAGCTAGTTTTGGGGTTGTTTTGTTGGCTCTTGTGGGGGATTGGCACACTCTATTTGCTTCTTCCTCTTTCACAGTTCCTATTGAGGTGGATGTGTCTTCTATGGAGGTGGATACATGCTTTGTGAAGGAGGTTAGTAACTCTATGTGGGTTTTGTCTCTCTTTGGTTATCAAGGTGTGGAAAGTAATGGTGATTTTCTCTCCCTCTAGCTAGTCTCTTCCTAACTTGCTAATATTGAGGTGGGAACCTTTTATATTAAGGTGAAAAGGAGTTTTGTAGGGGAAGGGGAGCTATATTTTCAATTGGGAGATTTTATTTTTTCACAGGATGGATTTGATGCAAATTAGTTATCTAATGTGCCCCACTTGGTGGGTTGTTGGCAGTGTGTTATTAGTGACTTCTTTTGGAACTTTCATTGTTAATGACTAGTTGTGGACTATTGTTCTCCTTGTAAACCTCCTTTAACTTTCTTGTTTGTGTGCCTCCTGTGGCTTTGATGTGTTTCTTCTAGAATCTTTGATGTTTTTTTGGTTCCTTAAAAATTTTTTAGCTATGTTGTAAGGATCAACCTCCTTGTTTGGCTACTTAATCAAATATAATTTTAATAAATAATCAAAATCATATAAGAATTAAATCTATAGAAAATTGAATGTATTTTCTAAGATAATAGTTTTTTTTTAATGAAAATTACTATTTGGTGTAAATTTAAAATGTCAATGTAGTAGTACAAAAATTTTAGGGAAAAGATAAGAAATAGGTGTATGTCTGGCCACCCTAACCACAATCAAATGATTTTTTTTTAATAATATTCTAGATATAAGTTGAAGAATCGTGTCTGGATGTGACACATTATTTTGTAATTTTTTTCTAATTAAATAATTAATTATGATTTTTTAGCTACAACTTTTTCAGAATATAAAATCTCGTATATGTAACCACCATAACTTAGTCAAAACTTTGTAAAATTCACCTTTTTCTTTAATCCTATAGTATGTGATGCATATAATGTGACCTATGTTTTGGATTCAAAATTTGTTATACCGTTGAAAAGTTATAGATGTTTTTTAACTAACCTATATTAGGAATTTAGATGTAATTCACTTAGAAAATACATAATAATTATTTATTAAACTCAAAATAAGGCATGATTTATATTGGTGGAAATGTGAGAATCTCCTTAAGAAACTCTTTTCATTTCATCAATTTTAGGTGAGTACATGTTCAAAGTATGTAAACACAAGGAAATGTCATAAAAATGTTTTTTGTGTTGACTTTCTAGGTTTGGCCTCCCCAAGACAAATCCCATATCTATGTGATTAAAGATGATTAGTTAAATATGAAAGAACAGGATCTAGGAATTTATAAAATAAACAAAGGTTTTTATTTCATAAAGAAGAGAAATAGACTATGGTAAAAAGGATAAACTAAATATATAAGAATTCATTTAATTTTTGGAAATAAAAAGATAATGAGTTATTTAAATAAATAATAAATATTTATTTAAATAATAGTAGAAGAGGCTAATGAATAAATTAAATAAATATAAATATTTATTTAATTTATAGTCAAATTTGTTGATTTCATGAGGACATTTTTAGGTGTCTACAACTGCAAATTTGTGTCAGAGGTATTAGATTTCAGATACATAATGGATATTCAATACAGATTCAATATCCAATATTTGTAGTATATTCATACACTACATACCTTATATAATATATCAATTATACGATATATATAATTTGTTATATTATAATATTTAGTACAATAGTACATAATATATAATAAAATAAATTATTATTACTATTAAAATACATTATATTTGTGTGTGAGGTAAAATATGGCCTTCAACCTGCAACACCAAACACTTAATAAAACATTAATTCAAGGGGATTAGTATCACATCATTACACAAACTTCCCTCAAGAGTGGCTTATTGCTTCCTAGTTGAAGCAAGTTTGATTCTTAAAGGATGTTCATCAAATTGGCATGTAGAATTTGTGACTAGACGAATCCAAAATAGGAGACTTGATGAAATGAGCAAGATGCATGAACTTGCATACTTTTCCCTCAAAAATATTAGAAATGACATGCATGCACAAGAAAACTAAACGCATATTAACCATGAGATAAAGCTAAGAATGTCATTTTAAGAAACCAAATGAAGCTAGAAGTGAAGTTATAATATAAATGCAAGAAAGCTAATCTACCATGAAAATGGAGGCAATAACAAGGATCAAAACCTAAAACAAAACTAGCATTATAAGTTTACTTCTCAAATTGCCTCATGCTTGAATAAAGGGAGCTATTACTTTTATAGAAAATTTGGTAAAACGTACGGTCAAGATTCAACTAAGAAGGGCGGTAGAGATGCAATTTCCCTTAATCCATGTGGGCTTGGTCTCATTGGAAAGATTTTGAATGGTCAACCTTGTGCTTGTTTGGAGGAGAATGAGATAAATTTGGTGATTTCCCTATTTAATTGTTTTTATTTTAATTTTGAGTGCTCACACATGTGTGAGGATGTGTGAATGGGTTCATTTAATTAAAAGGGATTTAGGACTTTTAATTAAACCCAATAGTTTAAGAAATTAAATGATTTAGGTTTTGATTAACAATTTGATTCAACAAGTCATGTTTAATTATGCAAGAAAGTTTGATTTAATACTCCCATCATTAGGGTCTAGCGATAAATGTCTTTTATTTAGGGTTTCTTAAGACCAATTACCTGAAATAGGGGTCATAGGTTTGCTAGACCACTTTTAGGTGATTACATTTTCCCCTCAATGAATTGATGTACGAGCAGTGCATTAATTCAAAGAAATTTTGATGAAAGATTAGGAAATAGCTTGATGTGAAGCGATGAAACTACCTCACGGATCATAACTGATTTGGAACTTGATTAAATGAAGACCGATTGAAAATTGAAGATATTAGCTCAAGACTTGATTGAGAAAAGATTGATAGAGAGATATGAAGATATCGTTTCCAGACTTGATTGAGGAAATACTAATAGAGAGATCTAGAGATATTAGCTCTAGACTTGATTGAGCAAAGACTGATAGGAATGTTCAAGCATTCAACTTGATTTGAAGTGATGGAATTGATTGTCCATCCTTAAATCAGATTTCCCAATCTTGGATCTGTTTGGATGATGAATCAACCTGCTGTGGGTGATGAGATTGACTTCCATTCAATTGATTGCTTTGGGATAATTGACTTGATATGGGTCCTGATAAAGCCAATTACCTGATTAAGAGGTATTATCAGACTGATGTGGTGCGATGAACCTAATATGCCCCTAGAGATTCAAATGATTTGATGCATAGTGATGAAAATCACTTGGAGGAATCTTGATTTAATGAAGATCCCTGATGCCCCTAGAGATTAAACTTCTTGATATGAATCAAATTATTGATGTAATAGTTTTTCCCCCTCAGGAGAAAAATCAAAATGAGGTGAAGGCGACAAGCTTGATAGACTGAAAGGAATCAAATAGTCTAAATAGATGCAGAAGAATTAGGTTCAAGCTTGAATTAACAGTTGGTTGACCAGTTTTGACTGAGAGTTAACTTTGGTTGACCAAGTTTGACTTTCTTGGAATGAGGTGGAGAATTCTCTATTGAGTCAATTAGGAATGATTTCAAAGTGGAATCTTGTGAGGCAAGCTTCAAAAATCAATTGCATTTGAGTAACAGGTTAATTTGCATTTTGAGAAGAAAAATGTTGTTGGTTTTGATTTCGGTCCCAAAAATGGATTCAGAACTGTCCAATTAGTCACTGGTGCAATTTTCATGTTCATCAGAGCAATTTGGAAAATTAGGTCAAAACTGATATAAGGCCTAGAAGGGTCATATTCAAATCATTTTCACCTTCCAAGTTTGAAATTGGAAAAACCTTCTCTAAGTCCAAAATGGTGGTTTATATTACGGATCATTGATTTGAGTGCATGCGGAGCCATGGTCGGCCACAGAATTACCTGCCTCCTGTGAGTAGTAAAAAAACTTCCTCTATAAATCAAATTTTTCTTGTTTCTAGTAGATTTTTCCATGTGTTTCAATATTTTTCATTTGTAGGAATCATTTTTTGGTATAGGCCAGTGAGAGGACTTGTATGAAAAATTGCTAAAAATTATTTTATCGCACCAGACCATAGTATTTTGCATCTAGGAAGGACCCATCACTCATATGAGTTCCTTTATAGAAACCCCTTGTGTCATATAGCTCTGTTTGTTTTGTCTTTTCATATTGATTTGTTGTACTATCAGGATCCCTGACTCATACTAGTATGCATGCTAGTGAGTCTTGACTTTTTTTTGTCGTATGGTAGACAACATGCATTTTTTACATCTTTATCAAGAAATTTCACCTTTGTTTGTGGGATACTTAGATTATTCGGCATATTTGTCAACTTGTGTATCTGTTACATAATATTTGTTGCATAATTTTTCTCAATTGCTGATGATTTTTCATTGGTTCTCTTTTGTAGGCACAGTTACCAGTCATCTGGTTTAGGTCAATGTATCCTATGACCATGTAGTTAGTGAGGAACCTCTCAGATGCATAGAGGGATCACTTTATTTATTGTGCTTCGATTGGCTACTATAGATGCCAGACAACTATGTGAACCACATATTGCTCACAATGTTAGTTGAGCAGTTTGACAACGAGAACAATACATTCCATTTTCTGACCAGGGAGATGAGCATCACTATCGAGTATATATATATATATATATATGATTCTTCAAATCCCATTTTCTAGAGAGTGTGTAGATTATGACACAGCTTTGTGACTCAGTATTCATGTCCTTATCCAAGTTTTCCAACATCATACCATTTTGGATAGATCGATCTCTTGGGATGATATGATAATTGAGTACATCGTACAATATCCACTGCCTTGTGTGATGGAAAGATTCATATGTTGTTTCATCATGGCAGATAGGAGTCAGTAAGGAATCTGGTCTGGTTGGGGTCAGGTTCTAGAGAGACTTGTGGCCAAGCCAGAGCAGTTAGGCTGGGGTCAAATCCTCCTTGTACATATGTACCATGAGATGCATGAGGTTTTCTTCCAAGTTTCTAGGGGTACTGTTGCAGGGGTGTTAGTTTTATAGGTATGGGCATGGGAGAACCTCCCTATATGAAAGGAAGTAATAGATGATCCATGACAGAGTGGTAAACCTTTAATTTATAGCTAATTATGTTTTCTTACATATCCCCACTTGGGAAAGATAGGGTATTGGAGGTGTCAGCTTGATGACATGAGCATGATAGTATGGAGACCATACAGGACTACTGAGGCATGTGCCAACTAGAGGGCTCAGAGGAGAGACTTCTTTGTATCATGCCCTTTACTTGGGAGAACTTCCACTATTGTTGAGAATTTTTTAGTGTCTCAAGTACTAAGGAAGTATGGATGGTCACAAAGTATACCAAAAGATTTTACAACCTACACCTCATTTGTAGATGAGGAGTGTTAAGGGTGGTCTCCTAAATTATCTTTGGCTCTTTTCTTGCAGGAGCTCATATAGTTACATCGTCCATCTTGGGATTACCTAGAGGATGTGGTAGATGAGGGGTCACACCCCAGTATAGAGATTACTTTACTCGCTATCCCTTCTATAGATTCACAAATACGACTGAGAGAGTGCCACAAATTAAGGAGGAGGATGTTTTATAGAGACCTACAGGTGGACAAAGGGCTCTAGAGAGAGATCCAAAGAGGGATCCAGTGCCTCAGAGAACATGATGATATCTAGGTGATAGTTCAAGCAGAGTACTTATGGTAGGGTAGTAACAAGAATGTAGTGAGGGAGAGACATTAGGCTATGTTGGCATCAGTGTTCCATCCACAGGTGCAACAGATGAGGAGATGGGTGAGGCTCAACAGGATCCTATTTTTGATGATGTAGCTCAACAAGTTTTTCAACGGAGGGATGCACTAGTTGGCAAGGAGGAGGGTGTTCCTAGGGATAAGACCCCGCAACATATGATCCACACTTTGAAAGCACAAGTCAGAGGGTTCTGACACAACTAGTGGTGGCGCAGGAACACATTGTAGAGCAAGACCGCACCATTTTGAGTGCAATGAGAGGATTCAGGGGCTTACCCAAGGGTTCATAGCTGAGGGAGCTACTCTTTAGTAGTAGGTTATTTAGTAGATGAGAATATCAACTTACTATTTAGAAACATACAATGTGGTCATTCTTGTAGCACAACAAGTGCCACCATATTCGCAGTATTTGGCGATATCTGAAGGAGCAGGCCCTCGACCTTGAACAAATGTTCCTCTTCCTCCCCCTTGTGATGACGGTGAGGGAGGGAGAGAGTCTTGGTATTTCCTCTTCTTTATTATCCCTTTCTTATTTTTGAGATATATATTGATTTTACATGATTCATTTGCATCGAGGATGCACATTTTTCTCAAGATTATCTAGGCACCCTTTTGTAAACATTGATAATTTTCATATATAAATGATTGATTTCGTGCTCTATGTGATATTATGTGTTGTTGTCTTTTTCTTATTCATATGTTGCTTCTGAGTAGATTAGCATCTAATTGTATCATTGCATTGAGTAGCTCTTGTGCGTAACTTGAATGAAAATGTATCTCATTATCCGTTTAGCTCAGTGTGTAATATTATCTTATCATGATGTTTTGTTCTCTGATGATTAGTTTCTTTCCTGCTTGATACCAATTTTTTGTGTGCAGATAGGTAACCTTAAGAAGATTTAATGTAGTTGATCAGTTGAGCAAAGGATTCAATGTTAGAAGGATAGCTCTTTTTACCATTATAATGATAGTATGTAAGCCTAGGAATTAAATGTAGTCTATGACATGAGTCTATTCGAGCATTTGGGACATAAGAGCCAATACAACCCTTACTAGTGCCATTGTGACCATAAGGATATGAGAATAACTTTCATCAAATAAAATTTAGAAAACTAATGTAAGCATCAAGGTATAAGAACCAGGATGACTTGAACATTATTTCTAGTTGATATTGAAAGGATGCACTAGTATTGAGGCATTTATTACCAAGATAACCATGAGTGTGTTCTTGCATAAATAGACAGATTTAACAGTCGAGGAGATAGTTCCAACCTCATCTTGGCATGCAAGTAAACATGATTGAGGGCTATGAGGATTTTCCACTATAATGTGGAAGCTCTTAACACATAGACCCCATTTATTTTATGTTATAGGATCATCATAACCCAACCAACAAGCAACAATCAAAGAAAAGAATATTAAAATCATTGATAAAAGACAACATTCAAGAAATGATCATCACTCTTTCAGCTTGTTTGATGGTTGTAAGTTTATTTGTGTAAGTTTTTGAAAAGCACCATTGTGCTTGTGAGTGTTAGTATTGAAAAACATTGTTGTGTACTTGAGTGTTAACAAGCCAATATTTTAAGCACTTTTCTGACGTGTGTTGAAAAAATAAATGCGTCCAAATAAGTAGTGTTGAGAAACAGTGTTTGATTAAGGTGTTGAAAAACACCAGTGGTGTCAGTGGTAAACTATTTGGTGGCTAGAAGACCAAGGTACCTAACATTGATTAACAGTACAATTGACAAGGTGTTGACTTGATAACCAGAAGATGGCCCTCAGTGATGAACAAACCTATGAGACTAAGATGTAGATCAGTTCCAAGCTAGGATGCCAACTTCAATGTTTGGACAAGGTCATGAAAGTGACAAAGGGTTCGTTACGTGCAAAAGAGAAAGATGAGACTTTTGCAGGTGAGACAGTCAAGCTACGCATTGATAGACGGAGTGCTAGTTATAAGTGATGCCTATTTTCCAGGTTTTCACCACTTGGAAGAATTGCTATTTTTGCTACCAAGGCACCTGTTTACTAGGTTTTCATTGAGGCACTTTTTCTCTTTTCACTTTTCTTTTTTCTTTTTTACATTTTTAATTTTTTTGGTTGATCCATCAAGGTACCTATTTGCCAGGTTTTTACCAGGATGATAATTTATTTTATGACTTTTTCCAAATGTTTTTGGCTTTTCTACTTTTTGTTGTTTTTTGTATTTTCTTAGAATCATTTTATCTATACAAGCACTACTCAGAATGTCTAGCTATAGAAATTTTTCAGGTGGATTGTGTTGATGGGATAAAGAAGCATCTCCCTTCTGGAATTGATAGTTGATATGCTCCAAAGACAAATGTTGCAGTAATCATGAAGGGACCAAACCAGTTGAGTTCAAATTTCCCCTTTTGTTCGCGATGTTGTTGATTCTTTGGATTTTCTCTAAGTAAAAGATCTCCAACCTAAAATTCTTTGTGTTGCCCTCTTGTTGTAACCTCTAGACCTCCTTTTCTAAAACCCTTAAATGGTTGAATGCTTATTTCCTTAGTTCATCAAGTAATTCTAATTCTTATATTTTGGAAATCTGGTAATCTTCATCACTCTTATGTCCTTGCAGTGAGATTACGAGTGATGATATCTCTACCTCAATAGGCAATACTAGTTCTACATCATATACCAAAGAAAATGGTGTTGCCCCTGTAGGTACTCTAATGCTGGTTTGATAAGCCCAAAAATCTACATTTAATTAGAGATGCCAGTCTTTTCTTGACTTACTCACTATCCTATGCAAGATTTTCAATATGTTCTTATTGGGTGCCTCAACCTGTCCATTCTCTTGAGGATAGTAGATAGAGGAACAATGTTGGGTAATTTTGAACTTTTCACATAATTCATCCATATCTCAATTTTTTAATTGTCCTTTGTTATCTGTTATATTAGAGGAAGGTATCACATACCTGTAGATGATGTTTTTTAGGATAAACATGGATACTTGTTTCCCAGTTACTTTGATGAGTGGGATTGCTTCAACCCACTTAGTGAAGCACTCACTGGCTGTAATAATGAATTTGTGTCCACTAGATGAGGAGGGATATATTTTCCCTATCAAGTCAAAGGCCCAATGTTGGAATGGCTAGTGTGTGATGAAATTTAACATCTCTCGAGTAGGAGCATGGATTAGGTTACCATGTAATTTGCATTTCTTGTATGATTTAGAAAACTAATTAACATCTTTCTCCATGGAAGGCCAATAGTACCCAACCCTTAGGAGTTTATTATCCAACAAAAGACCATTCAAGTGAGACCCATAAATACCTTCGTTGACTTCCTTTAGCACATGCTAAGACTCTTCATTTTCTAGACACCTAAGGAGGGTACCGTCTAGACCTCGTCTGTACAAATTGTTAGCTATGATCAAATAACACACACCATTTATTGTAAGGTTTCTCTTCTCATTTATGGATAGGTCGTCAGGGATTATTTGGTTACACAGGTAGGAGTATATTTGGCTATATCAAGAGGATTTAGTGCCCATAATTGAGCATACAGTTTGGGATTTCAGAGAATTGTAGGATGGAAAAGGGAGTTCTTCCATCAGGAATTCAGTGAAATTGATGTTCTTCCAATTGTAACATTGAGGCTAAAGTATCCATGGTGTCAGAAGATTTATTTTCTTCTCTTTGTATTTGTTGGAAAGTGATGAATACAAAGTACTTTTTTAGATCGTCAACCATCCTCTTATATGGCATGAGATTCTCATCCTTGGTTTGATATTGATCATTCACTTGATTGACCACTAATTGAGAATCCTCATAGCTGTGCAATTTTTTGATTTTTCATTTGATAGCCAACTTTAGTCCATTTGTCAAAGCTTCATACTCAGCTATGTTCAAAAAGAAAAAACATAAAGTCTGAGAGGAAGATTTGACTCGATGAGAATGAAAGATGGAGAAAACATAATACAGTGCAGCACTAGACTTAAGGATATTTTAAATTCTATCAGAGGAGTTGGTGGATCCATAATAGAGGAAGATGTTACAAGAAAAATGTTGATAACCCTGCTACTGAGTTATACTATTTGAGTATCTTCTATACAAGAGTTGAGATCCATTCCTCAAATAAATGTTTCTCTTGATGCTACTATTGGTAAGCTGGTTACATTTGAGATTAATGATTTTGATAACAGTTTACTTGCTACATCTAAGATTGAGTTTGCATTTAATTTATCTTTGAAGATAGGAAGCTCTAAGGATTCTTTACCTGGTGTATTTGAGCAGTGATAGTGAGATATTTTATAGCTGTTAGAGTGGTTTGGAAGAATTATATGTTGCAGATGAAGAGAACGAGAGAGATTTTGAAGATTTGTTGGCTAGAAGGCTAAAAAGAGGCAAAGGAAAATATCAAGGTAAGTTACCCTTGAAATTTTTTAATTGTAACACGATTGGTCATTTTGCATCTAACTTCCTTGAGAAAGATAATGAGGAGAAGAAGGACAACAAAGATAAGGAAAAAAGAGAAAATAGATTCAGGAGATTCATAGACTACATAAACAAAGGTAAGAAATCTTGTCATATTTCTAATGAAGATCTAAGTGATGATGATTCAGATGATAGTGATGGAAAATAAGTTGTTTATGTTTCTATTAAAGACAACCAAGAGCCCTAATATCACAAGTAAGAATTAAACATGGATTATAGATAGTGGTTGTTCACATCACATTACTTGTGATGCACTTAAGTTGATTTCCTTGGAAAATCATGATGGAGGATATGTTAGATTTGGTAATGATGCTCCATACCCTGTGAAAGGAAAAGGTTCTATAATACTATTGAATAACACAAGATGTGATGATGTTTATTGGGTTGAAGGATTAAAGTATAATTTGTTGAGTGTTGCACAGTTAAATAACATAGGTCACCGACTGGAATTTCAACATGGAAGAGTGAAATGTTTTGATAAGAAGGAAAATCAGATTGCTAATGGAGAACAATCTAGAGGTAATTTATTTTACCTTGATACTTCTATGAAGAATTGCATGTATGGTAAAGTTGAGGATGTTTGGCTATGGTACAAAAGGCTTTGTCATGTTAATTTTGACAACTTGATCAAAATGAGTAAAAAGAATAGAGTAAGAGGATTACCAAGATTAGAGAAACCTGAGAATGTTATGTGTAGAGAATTTCAAATGGGTAAGATGACTAAATCTAGTTTTTAAGAAAAACTTATTTTACACAAGGAATTTTTGATTTAGTTCATACTGATTTATGTGGACCCATGAGAACTCAAAGTTACTATGGAGATAGATATTTTATTCTATTTGTGGATGATTACTCTAGAATGATGTCTGTAATGTTTTTAAAAGAAGAATTTGATGCATTTAAAATGATTAAGTGGTATACAGTCTGAGTTGAGAAAGAAATTGGAAGAAAACTGAAGTGTCCAAGATCTAATAGAGGAGGTGAGTTTACAACTGATGAGTTTACAATGTTTTGTATTGAAAATGGAATTAAGAGACAGATGTCAGCATCAAGAACACCATAGAATAATGGTATTGCTGAGAAAAGAAAGAGATCTATTATTGATTGTGCTAGGACACTGATGATTGAGAAAGGTATTTCACAAAACATCTGGAGAGAAGCAATCAGCACAACTGTTTAGAAACTGAACTGAGTACAAATGAAAAAGGTACCAATAGAACACCTTATGAAATCTGGTATTGATCAGAAACCTAATGTTATTTCAATTTTTTTGGAAGCATGTGTTATATATTGATAGATTCTAGAGAAGGAAATTTTGATTTTAAAGGGGATGAATGAATATTTAGAGGATATTCTACAAGGAGTAAAGCCTATAAGTGTTTGAATAAAGCTACTAAAAAAATGGTGGAAAGTTCAAATGTGAGAATTGACGAGTTTGCAGAAAAGAATGATGAAGAAAGAAAAAAGGAACCTAAAGACTATGATAAATTTTTATATGTACAACCTGATGTTCCTGACACCTTACTGAGAGAACCTATCGAGGAGGAAGTTGGACATATTTCTCTATAATCGAATGATGTGGATGAAGCATCGAGACCTACCAAGCCTAATTTAGAAAAATATGTGAGGAGGCACCACTCCCCAAGCAAGATTATTGGAAATAAAGATGTTGGAGTGATGACTAGAAGCAAGGTAAGAGAAAATACATGTTTGATATCTTCATTTGAACCAAAGAAAGTTAAAGATGCACTAAATTATGAAGATTGGATGAAAAGAAATGAAAGACGAGTTTGATCAGATAGAAAAGAATAGTACATGGAATTTAGTACCTAGGCCAAAGGATAAAAATGTTATTGGTACTAAATGGATTTTCAGAAATAAGTTGAATAAGAATGGTGAAGTTTTTAGAAATAAAACTAGATTGGTTTACAAAGGTTATGCACAAGAAGAAGGCATAGATTATGGTGAGACTTTTGCACCTATTTCTAGATTGGAAGGAGTTAGAATACTTCTAGCTTATGTGGCTTACAAAGGATTAAATTTTTTTCAAATGGATGCCAAGTCTTCATTTTTGAATGAGATAATGGAAGAATAATTTTATATTGAACGACATAAAGGATTCATTGAGAAAATAAATAAGAACAAGGTATGTAAGTTACATAAAGAACTTTATGGTTTGAAGAAAGCACCCTAAGAATGGTATGAGAGGTTTCACTCTTATCTAATCAAAATAGGGTTTTAAAGAACAAGTGATAATAGTAATGTTTACTTGAAGTGTGACAATGACAACAAGGTTTCCATTGCTGAAATTTTTGTTAATGATATTATTTTTGGAGGAATTAACACCTTATGCAAGGCATTTGCTGATGAAATGAGAAAAGAGTTTGAAATTCCTATGATTGGAGAGATTAAGTTATTTCTTTGACTATAGATACATCAAGCTAAGTATATCAAAGAGATCCTAAAAAAATTTGGTATGGAAGATTCCAAGCTAGTTGGAACACTGATGGTCCCAGGATGTAAATTATCTAAAGAAGATGAGACACAAGAGGTGGATAATACTCTTTACTTATTAATGATTGGTAAATTGTAGTATGTTGTTCATATTAGACCTGATATAGAAAACATTGTTGGGATTGTCGCAATATTTTCTTCTAATCTGAAGCAAACACACATGTCTGTAGTCAAGAGAATTTTTAGATATCTGAAAGGAAATGAAGATTTTGGATTATTGTACAAGAAAGGAGGTACATTTGATCTACAAGTCTACACTGATGCATATTGGGATGGAAACATTGATGACAAAAAAAGTACTAGTGGAGGCACATTCTTTCTAGGTGAAAAGTGGGTCACATGGCTAAGAAAGAAGCATTGAATTTCACAGTCTACTATTGAGGGAAAATATGTTGTTGTTGCCATGAATTTGAAGAACTATAACTGATTGAATGTTTAAATATTTTATGTTGATGATCACCGAGCTGTAGAAAGTTAATGCAAGACATTAAATCAGTTAATGTATTGTATTGTCATTCAAGTCAACTTGATATAATCTAATTGGTTTTATATATATGCATAGTGTCAAAGACTTCAAATAACTGAAGAGATAAAGGTTATGTTATCAGTAATGCATAAAATTTTAGTATACACCAAGTGACAACAAACACCGACAGGCAGTGCACTCTGATGAATAAAGAAACTAGAGAGAAGAGTCACATTGATACCTGAACAAGTTATCTGAGAAAGCATTACCGAGTAGAACCAACAAGATACCCAAGAAGAATTGAAAGTCACAGTGTTGCCCGACGGACAGACAACCCCAACAGACATAGATGCCTGAGAAAAACTAAAGTGAAGACTGAGAAAACAAGGAGTTAAACACCGATTAGAACTGAAGTTCCTAAAAGACAAAAGACTTAGCTGGAAAGAGCTAAATATGGAGTTAACTGGTTGATAAACATTTTTTTCATCGACAAGTTAAAAGCTAGAGATAAGCTAGAGATTAAAGCTAGTTTTATTCTAGTTGTCAAAAAGAAATCTATAGGATAAAACTAAAGCAAGCTTTAAAGAAATAATGGAGAGAATTGCAGATCACGCCAACAAAAAGAAAGTCAAGGACTTAGAAATGGTGAAATTATGTCTATAAGAGAGGCAAGCTAATTCATTATGAATTAGGGGTGAGTTGAGAAAAGGATGTTGAAGAGAATACTGGTGAGCAGACTTCATATAGTCCTGATTAAACAAGCTGAAAGATAAAGCTAAAGATTTATGCAGACACCAAGCAATAGAGAAGAAACATCATCACCGAGCAGAAAGAAGTGGAGTAAAAGAACAGAAAAGAAACATTGATTAGAAAGGTATTATGAGATTACAATAGATCTAAACATCTGCAAGTTTGAGTTGTATATATGAATAGATCTATATTGTTTCAGTTTAACCATTGATTTAGAAAATCTCTTAACAGAGTGGGATTTAACTATCCTTTATATATTGAGATACATCCCAAGGAGTATCAAAAAGTTTTTCATGAAGATAGCATAGTGAAATGCTAGATATCAAGTGACAAACTATTATATTTAAATCCTCTAACAAGGTCACACTTCACAATGTGTTTGTAACCTTTAACGAGGTTGGCTCTTCACCGAGGTCACTTCAGAAGAGTGAAAATTTTGGGTTACCGGTCCCAAGTGGTTTTTCCCTAACAAGGTTTCCATGTTAAAAATCTATGTGTCAAATGTGTCTATGGTTCATTACTTTAATGTTTTTCTTTACACATTACTAAAATAGGATTGATCAGTAAATACTAAGTTATTTACTATATTTCAGTAAAGGCTAGACTGCTATTCCGTAAAGCTTAAGAATAAGGTTTAACAGTGGACTCCAACAGTAGCTATTTGATAATATTATTTTAAGGGCATACATCTTTTAGGTTTGAAGATAACTAGAGGTTTACATCTGAGATATAAAGTTTTATGGTTGGTTTATTGGATTAATTGTTGAGGCCATTGATTCACCTCCCCCATCTCAGTTATTCTAACAATTGGTATCAGAGCTTGTGTGCTTAGAAAGGAAGGTTTCAAGACCTATGCTAAAGATCACAATTTGAGAAAAAGGAATGTGCCCAAGTTGAACATGGAAAACTTTGCATTATGGAAAAGAAGGATAAGACTCCACCTATCAGGTATTGGAAATGATGTTACTCAATACTTAGATACTGAATATGTGTTGCCTACTAGACCTCACACACTTGATCAATTAAGAGAAAAGTATGAGCACAATTATATGATGATAGAACTTGATTCCTCACTCTCTGATGTTGAATTTGAAGATGTCAAAACATGCACCACTGCAAAGAAAATGTGGGACAAATTGAAGCTACTACATGGAGGAGATGCAAATGTCCTAAGATCTAAGGGAGAAAGCCTAACAGGGAAGTTTGATGGACTAAGAATGAAAGAAGGAGAAAATATCACTTAGTACAACTGCAAAATCAAAGAGGTATTCAATGATATCCAAGGAGTTAGATGTGTACTTGAAGAAGAATCAATGGTAAGTAAAATCCTAAGAACCTTACTACATGTTTATGCTATTAGAGTATCTGTTGTACAAGAAATGAGAGCAATAGAAAATAAAAATGTCAATCTAGATAGTTTGGTTGGTAGACTTGTTTCATTTGAAGTGAATAAGTTTGACAATAGTGTCTTACCATATATTGAGTCTGCATTCAAGTATTCTTTGAAAATAAGTAATCCAAGTCATAAACACACTATGAGAAATGATGGTGAAAGTGATAGTGATGACCAAGAACTTGATGAGATTGAAGCACTAATGGCTAGAAGATTGCAGAGAGGCAAAGGAATATACAAAGGTAAATTACCATTGGTATGTTTTAAATGTAAAGAGATTGGACACTTTTCTGCTAGATGTCCTAACAAAAGAAAAGAAGACAGAAATAGTGATAGATCATATGAAAAGAAGTTTGACAAAGGTGATGACAGAGATTACCAAAGCAACTAAAAATATGACAGAAGAGAAACTCTAGACTACAAGGACAAAGGGAAGAAAGCTTGTTACTTGGCTAAGAACAAATCTGAGAATACTGACACCGAATCTGATGAGGATATTGAGGTGGTATTTGTTGCTATGAAGGATGATTCAAACGAAGAGGAAAGGTATGTTAAAACTGCACTCATATCTAAAGTTAGTAAAAATAATGTCTGGATTATTGATAGTGACTGTACTCACCACATGACTTTTGATAAAGAAAAAATTGAAACTTTTGAGTATTATAATGGTGGATCAGTAAGAATGGGTAATGACTCACCCTTTCCGGTTGAAGGTAAAGCAACCATAATGTTGAATAATCTGATCAGAAGTGAAAATGCATACTTGGTAAAAGGACTTAACTATAATCTATTGAGTGTTTTATAGTTGAATAAAATAGGTCATTGAGTTTCATTTGAGAACAAAAAGGCAAAGATCTTTAATGAATCAGGAAGGTTGATTGGAACTGGTGAACAGACAAAAGGTAACCTATTCTATCTTGATGATATTAAAACCACTTTTTTAATGGCTAGAAACAAAGACATATGGTTGTGGCATAACAGGTTATGTCATGTGAAGTTTGACAACATGATTAGTATAAGAAATAAAAGGAAAGTAAGAGACTTACCGAGCATGTCAAAACCCAACCATGTCATGTGTAAGAATTTTCAAAAAGGTAAAATGGAAAATTATACTTTCAAGATCAAAACCTACACATCTAATGTCATTCTAGAATTAGTCCATATTGATCTATGTGGACTAATGAGAACAAAGAGTTACTATGGTGATAGATACTTCATAATCTTTGTTGATTATTATTCTAGAATGATGACAGTTATGTTCCTAAAAGAGAAATCAGAATCATTCAAGATGTTTAAAAGCTATAAAGTTGTTGTAAAAAAACAAAGTGATAAGGAAATAAAATGCTTAAGATCAGATAGAGGGGGAGAATTTATTTCTTATGAATTTACTAACTTTTGTAATGAGCATGGAATTCAAAGATAGGTTTCTGCACCAAGCACACCACAACAAAATGGGATTACTGAAAGATGGAACAGATCCATTGTTGATTGTGCCAAAACACTGATGATTGAGAAAGACATCAATCAAACATTTTGGAGAGAAGCTATCAGTACTATTGTCTACGCATTGAACAGAGTTCAATTAAAGAAAGACACCAATAAGACACCCTATGAGCTATGGTATGGATACACACCCAATGTAAGTTAATTCAGAATTTTTGGAAGTCAATGATATATTTTGAAAGATGATAGAAATGGAAAGCTTGACTCCAAAGGTGAAGAAGGAATATTTTTAGGGTATTCTACAAAAAGCAAGGCTTATAAATGTCTTAAAAAATCCTCTAACAAGATAATGGAAAGTGAAAATGTCAGAGTAGATGAATTTGTAGAGAAAAATGACAAGGAAATCAGAAAAGAACTAGAAGCCTACAAAAGGTTTGTCTACAGTGAAGAACCTGACACTCTACCTGAGCAACAGTGTATTACTCCTGAGCAATAGAACAATGGACCTAAGCATCAGGCTGCAAACACCAAAAATTAGGAAATTGCTCAAGATGATGTTTTGAGCGATGGAGATCAGAACGAAGGTCAAGATGATGATCAAAAAGATGAACAAAGAGATGAGCTGATACTTGCCAAGTATGTCAGAAGACACCCTCTACAGAACCAGATCATAGGGGAAAAGAAGGTTGGAATGAGAATAAGAAGTAAGTCATTGGACACTAGATGTTTAATTTTTGATTTTGAGCCTAAATTTTTTAATACTGCACTTGCAAATAAAGAATGCATCAGTGCTATGAATGAAGAGATATGACATATTGAGAAGAAAAGAACATGAACATTAGTACCTAGACCAAATGACAAGAATATCATTGGTACCAAAAGGATATTCAGAAACAAGCTGAATGAGAATGGAGAATTCATAAGGAATAAAGCAAGATTAGTATGCAAGGGGTAT
Source organism: Thuja plicata (assembly GCA_018584345.1). Taxonomy (NCBI): domain Eukaryota; kingdom Viridiplantae; phylum Streptophyta; class Pinopsida; order Cupressales; family Cupressaceae; genus Thuja; species Thuja plicata. The sequence continues at coordinate 838,530 of MU225907.1, forward strand.
GCGCAAGAAGAAGGTATTGACAATGGAGAAACCTTTGCACCTATTACTAGACTAGAAGGAGTCATATTCTACTTTCTTATGCTACATTCAAAGGATTCAAGGTATACCAAATGGATGTAAAATATGAATTTCTAAATGGAATACTAGAAGAAGTATGCATTGAACAACCAAAAGGGTTTGTTGATCCTAACAAGAGAAACATGGTTTTTAGACTACACAAAGCCTTGTACAGATTGAAACAAGCACCTAGAGCATTGTATAAAAGACTTATCTCCTATCTCATAAGTATTGGATTTGTAAGAACAAGTGAAAACAACAAGCTGTATTTAAAAGAAGATATTGATGATAACGTTTTGATTGCTGAAATATTTGTTGATGATATCATAATTGCAGGTAATGATATGTTATGTAAATCATTTGCTAATGAAATGAGAAAAGAGTTTGAAATGTCAATGTTTGGGGAGATCAAAATATTTCTTGGTCTACAGATTATTCAATAGGATGCAAACATCGATATCACACAATCCAAATACATCAAGGAAGTGCTGAAGATATTCAAGATGGAAGAATCCAAACCAATTGGAACACCTATGGAAACTGGATGCAAGCTAACAAAAGAAGACAAGTCAACTGAGGTAAATCAAATCGTATATAGATCTATGATTGGAAAACTCATGTATGTTGTTAATACTAGACCATATATAGCACATACAGCTGGAATAGTTCCAAGATTCTCTACTAATCCCAAGGAATCACACATGACTATTGTCAAAAGCATTATGAGATATCTAAAGAATATCAAGGACTATGGCTTATGGTATAAAAGAGAAGGAAAATTTGAGCTTCAAGTCTATAGGATGATGATTGGGTTGGAAAATTAGATGACAGAAAGAGAACAACAGGAGGAGTATTCTTCATGGGTGACAGACTTGTCACATGGATAAGTAAGAAGCAAGGATGTATCTCACAATCTACTACAGAAGCAGAATATGTGGTTGCTTCTGCAAATTTCTCTAACATTGCATGGATCAAACAATTATTGGAAGGTATGAATATGAAAATTCTTGAACCAGTGATTATCTATTGTGATTATACCAATGCAATAAACATTTCAAAGAATCCTATCATGCATGATAAGACTAAGCATATTGATATCAAGTATCATTAATTAAGAGAACAAGTGCAAGAGAAAAAGGTAATACTAGAATATGTTCTATCCAAGGAACAGTCAGCGGACATATTCACAAAGACATTCCCTAAAGATACATTTGAGTACCTGAGAAAGAGACTAGGGGTCTGACCCTTGTCTATTAGTCACTAAAGCTGACTAGGAGGCTGCATAAACCTACACATAATCAGAAGATCATTCATGTTGATACAAGAAAAGAGATGAACTGCAAAGAGATATCAGTACACAACAAGGTACTTATCTACACCAAACATCAGAGTCATTATATTGCTGAAGGAAAGGGAAATTCAAGGAGTATATTATAAAAAGGAGGAAGGATATAGTTTGGCATTGCTGTCAAAGGGAGAGAGATTATACATCTATATGAAATATCCATCATGATCATCCAAATGGAAATAAGTATCCTAAGGGAGAGATGACACAAAGGGAGAAAGTATATTATCTATTGTTGTCAAAAGAAAAAGAGATATTCATCAAGGAGAGGAACAGTCAAAGGGAGAGAAAACATCAAAGAGAAGATTCTACAACAAAGGGAGAGACAGAATCAGAAGTTGCTACATCTATCTAGTAAAGGGAATGAAGAATAAAGAAATTACTCTACAAGAAATAAATCTAAGCTAGAAGAGCTTACTGAGAGCCATACATTTGTATTGGTTATAGAACAAAACATTTGGTAGATTGATGAACTACAACTGATATATTTCATATTGTATTAGTAGTAATGTAGTATGTTTCCATCAATGCCAAAGGGAGAGATTGATGAACTATAACTGATTGAATGTTTGAAGATGTTAAGTTGATGATCACCGTGATGTATAAAGTTAATGCAAGACATTAAATTAATTAATGTATTGTATTGTCATTGATGTCAACTTGATATAATATGATTGGTTATATATATGCATAGTGTCAAAGACTTCAAAGAACCAAAGAGATAAAGGTTATGTTATCTGTAATGCATTAAAGTTTAGTATACACCAAGTGTCAACAAACACCAACAGACAGTGCACACCGATGGATAGAGAAACCTGAGAGAAGAGTCATAGTGATACCCGAGCAAGTTACCCGAGCAAGCATTACCGAGAAGAACCAACAAGATACCTGAGAAGAACTGTAAGTCACAGTGTTGCCCGACAGACAGACAACCCTGACGGACAGAGATGCCCAAGAAAAACTGAAGTCAAGACCAAGCAAACAAGGAGTTAAACACCGATTAGAACTTAAGTTCAAAAATAACAAAATACTTAGTTGGCAAGAGCTAAATATGGAGTTAACTGGTTGATAAACATTATTTTCATCAACAAGTTAAAAGATAGAGATAAGCTAGAGATTCAAGAAAGTTTTATTCCATTTGTCAAAGAGAAATTTCTGGGATAAAATTAAATCAAGCTTTAAAGAAAGAATGACAAGAATTGCGTATCACGCCAAGAACAAGAAAGTCAAGGAATTAGAAACTGTGAAATTATGTCTATAAGAGAGACAAGATAACTCATTATGAATTAGGGGTGAATAGAGAAAAGGATGTTGAAGAGAATACTGGTGAAGAAGACTTCATATAGTCTTGATAAAAAAAGCTGAAAGATAGAGCTAAAGTTTTTTGTAGACATCGAGCAACAGAGAAGCAATAGCATCACCGAGTAGAAAGAAGTGGAGCAAAAGAGAAGAAAAGAAACATTGATCAGAAAGGTATTATGAGATTACAATAGATCTAAACATTTGCAAGTTTAAGTTGTATATATGAACAGATCATATACTCTTTCAGCTTAACCATTGATTCATAAAATCTCTTAATAGAGTGGGATTTAGCTATCCTCTATATATTGAGATACATCCCAAGGAGTATCAAAAAATTTCTCATGAAGATAGCATAGTGAAATGCCAAATATCAAGTGACAAACTATTATATTTAAATCCTCTAACAAGGTCACACTTAACAGTGTGTTTGTAAACTTTAACAGGGTTGGCTCTTCACCAAGCTCACTTTAGAAGAGTGAAAATTTTGGGTTACCGGTCCCAAGTGGTTTTTCCCTAATAGGGTTTCCACGTTAAAAATCCATGTGTCAAATGTGTTTATGGTTCATTACTTTAATATTTTTCTTTACACATTACTAAAATAGGATTGATCGGTAAACACTAAGTTATTTACTATATTTCGGTAAAGGCTAGACTATTATTCGGTAAATCTTAAGAATAAGGTTTAACAATGGACTCCAAGCAGTAGTTATTTGATAAGATTATTTTAAGGGCATACATCTTGAAGGACTTAAGATAACTAGAGGTTTATATCTGAGATATAAAGTTTTTTGGTTGGTTTATTGGATTAATTGTTGAGGCCACTAATTCACCCCCCCCCCCCACCCCCCTCTCAGTTATTCTAACAGAATTATGTGAATATTGTTTGGATCAAATAGCTACTAGAAGGTATGGAAGAGATAATTTTAGATTGTATAATTGTTTTCTATGATAACACAAGTGCTATAAATATATCAAACAACCCAATTATGTATTTAAAGACCAAGCACATTCCTATCAAGTATCACTACTTGAGAGAACAAGTTAAAGAGAAGAATGTGGCATTGGAATATGTGAATTCAAAGGAACAATTGGCAGCTATCTTTACAAAGCCACTACTGAAGGATGCTTTTGAGTATCTCAGAGGTAAATTAGGGGTTCTTCGCCTATCCAATATTCACTAAGTAGAATGAGGCATGTTGCATAAATTTTGTAATTTATTAAAATATCTATTCTTGAATTGATGTTAGTGTGACACACTTTAGGTGATTCATGAAGTTCTGAAGAAATTTTTATATGTAATGAGTATTTGTACATGTAAGGTATAATCTACTGTTGAAACAAGTTTTCAGGAGTATGACTTTTTGGCATTGTTGTTAAAGAGGGAGATTTTCAAATTGATGAAATTTATCCATAAGGGAGATATTGACGAAAGAGGGAGAAAATGAATTTTTACTATTTACTCATATAGGATAATCAGAATGTATGCTATAGTATCAGAAGATTTATCCAAGAGGGAGAAAAGTGAACAATTTGAAGATCAGAAATAGAATATCAACTCAGAGGGAGTAATGACAGTTTGACAATATTGAGAGTTGTCATCATCAATTTTTGTAGTATTACTATAGTATTTTCATCAATGCCAAAGAGGGATATTGCTGATTAACTGATGGAGATTATGAAAATTGAGTGATAATGAGTATACATATTTGTAGAAATGGCTCAATCAGTTATTATTTTTTCATTGATGTCAAGAAATTGATTTCCTAGATTTTTTTTGAGTTACCATATCATACGAAGGAGAAGTTAAATGGGTGAAAAATAGAGATCAGACAATGATGAATTAATGTTGATATAGTTGTTTGCTACTATATATTTGATGATTATCAAGTTGGTACACTTGATTGATTAAGTTAGAAAATGAAAAGAGTTACTCTATCAAGCTAGACCGAGTTGGTCAGTATAGAGTTTTGTTGATCATTTTTAGTTACCGAGCACCAAGCACTGAGAAGTTAACAAAGTTAGTTACCAAGTTGAAAAGCTATTACCAAGTATAGGATATTAATTGTAAATGATGATAAGATCAAATTTAATACAAGGCTATGATGATCTGGATGGAGATACAAATTAAAGGAAGTTTGTTAGAAGATCTACGAGAGACAAAATTTAATGGGAATATCTAAGTCAAAGATCAAGTGGTTAAACCTGATTATGTGAGTTTTGAGAAAAGTTCAAGTAGTGAGGTAAAAGTGAAATGGTTTACCGAGTTGAGATTTATGATTGAACGACTGAGCACAAATGATGGAAAACCTAAGCAAGGAGATTAAGAGGAAAAATTATGTCTATATAAATGATGATAAATTAACAGAGATTATGATGTTGGTGGAATTGAATTAAGAAGCAGAAGAAGCTGAAGAAAAAAGTTACCAAGCAGAATGGAGAAGAAGAAAGAGAAGAATCTACAGTCTGAAATAGAGACAAATGGAGTATGTGATGATAGTATTTGTGTGAGAATAAAGGATCTGACACAAGAAAAAGGTAGTTTCTATATTTATAGATCAAATTTTTCTTGTTTCTTATTAGCATTTGTAACAGAGAAAATATCTTAACCGAGTGGATTTAACAATCCTATTTGTAAATCCTTGATGTAGGTAACATTCCAAAAGAGTGTTTAAAGTCCTCTAGCAAGGCCACTCCTAATAGGGTGAAGATCTTAACCGATCTGAGGGAAATTCCTTAATAGGGTCACATTTAGAAAATGTGTTTGTAATATTTAACAAGATAAGTTATTAACTGAGCGTACTTTAGAAAGGTACATTTTTATTGTGGGTCACAATTCCCATAGAGGTTTTTCCCAAATTGGGTTTCCTTGTTAAATCTGGTGTCAAGTGAGTTAAATCTTTGTTTATTAAGTTTGAATGATTGACTTGCATATTATGAGATGTATGGTTGTTTAAGTTATTAAGTTATTTGGTTAATTGGTTATTACTATATTCAAAGTTACCGAGTGAATCAGTGAGTTGAGTTTCAAGTGTTAAAGTTTGATTTGGTTTGATTCACCCCCCCCTCTCAGTGGGACAAGTAGAATTACCTTACGAAGTATCCAAAGAGCTAGAAGATTATAACTGTAGATGTCAAAAATTGTCCTTATATTAATTTAATTAATATCCCTGTAATGTTATAGTTAATTTTAATTAAATAATTATATTTTTTATATTCTTCTATCTATTTAATTAAATTTATTTAATTAAATATGATTCACCTTCTATAGTATTTAGATTTAATTTAAATACTATCCCTCTTTAATGTATTAAATCTTATTTATATACACCTGTTCATAAAATCCCCTTTTAAATAAATCTCAATTTATTTATTTCCTCACATTTCTAGTATTCCGTTTAACCAAGATTAAATTCAAATCTAATTTGAATCATTAATCTAAGCCTAGCCTAAAGGTCTATTAATCCTACCTAAAAACCTACTCTTTTCCTACCCTACTACCCATCACACTCATCCTAATAAAGTTATTTGTTAATTAATCCCACTTATTAGACTAGAAAGGTGATTCCTACAAATTTTTAGTGCTAATGAGTTGCTTACACATGTGTGAGAAACTCATCCCAAGAAAGCCACCAACTCCCTCAAATGTAGCCACCTTTTTGTCCCCCACTCCATTCCCCAAGAGTTTCTTACACATGTGTGAGCAACCTTGAGCCACTCAAACCTTAAAGGCTTGTGTTGAATTTTTGCATGGCTTATCCTCTTGCCCTTGTATCCTCTATGTGGCATCTATGTTGATTCCACATGTGCTCCACCTCATCTAAGCCCTTCCCTTCCCTCCAAAAATCTATAAATAGAGGCTCTTTCCAAGAGCAAATCATCCATTATTTTTGCATTGTTATCATGTTAATTTGATTTTAGGATTTCTTTGAGAATTTTAGTATTTTAGTTTGTTTCAAGTTTGAATCATTTAGATATTACATGCTAGGATAATGGTAATGAATATTGAATCATGCATAACATTTTAGTTTGTTTCTTTGCATTTGCATCATTATCTTGATGAAAGTTTGAGACAATTTCTTCATACTTGTTCTTAAGCTCTTTATCCTATCCATTAGCTTGCATTCTTAAGCCATCTTTCAACAATTATTGGGATTTATATTTATTGTGTTGGGAGAGAACACCCATAGTCCTCTCTAAGAGAGAATCAATAAGGTTTAGGTGCACTTGTTTGACTCATCGAAGGTTGTGGTCTAAACTTCTTGTCTTGGTGAATCTTTCATTTAAATATGCTAACCCTTGTTGTATTTAATGGCTAATCTTTGTGTTTGCATATTTTAATGATTTTTTTGGATAGGTAACTTTATATCACATACATTTTGGCACACCCGGTGGGACCCACGTCCCTTATTTGTTCAAAAATTTCAAAATTTCCACATTTTTCTATGATTCTTGAAAAGTGTTTTGCAGAGCCATCTCCACTCTAAGATTACCATTTGCGCTTAAAAACTGCCATCTACGTAGAACAGTCGTCTGCGCTTAAAAATTGTCATCTGCACAAAACTCTGTCATCTGCGCAGATCTCTATCTGTGCATATTGTCGTCTGCAACCTGTCGTTGTCATCTCCACATTTCTTTCATTTTAAACTATTTCTGAGAGATAGGTATTTATTGAATGATTTCTTGAGAATTGTTATGTATGTTTCAGACCAATTTCAGCACCAGGTCTATATTTAAAATATATCATTTCTTCCTGGATGTTTGAGAGTGGTTTCAACTTCATAGGAGTTAAGATGTAGATTCTAGTTTTAGAGGGTTTTTAATAAATTTCAGACTTGGTCAAATTTCAGGAATCATCATATTGTCTCTAGCATGATTCTAGTAGACTATTGATTGTAACCTTATGTATTCACCTTGTAACAGAAGACATTTATTTTTTGTTGATTTCAAGTGTTACTAATTTGTTTGCCTTTTTGCAGCATTTCAAGGTTGAAGACTTAAAGATTACTAATATTTTTTATTTAGGTTTCCTTGGATTTTAATGGATTTGGAGAATGAACTTTTATGCTTTAAACACTATTCTTTGAATGCATGTTGCTTAAAGGAAATAATCACATCTAATCTTGAATGCATAAAGGAATGAACCTCACAAAATCTTGAATGACTTAAGGAAAAACAATCAAACCTTTCTTACATGCTTTCCTTCTTGATGTGTGGAAAATAAATTGAACTTTCATGCTTAACCATACTATTGTGGCTTTTTCTTAGGTAGAAAACACTTGTTCTAATTGTGTTCAATTTGGAAAATGAACTCTTCTTGGTGTGTTTGAAGAAGTGTTTTTAAATACTTCTTTTGATCTATTTTTCATTAGATAGATCCCTTAATTTACATGACGCTATGATTAAACTATAATCATATCCCCTCCCCTTGCCTTCATGGAACTTGGGTGAAGAGAAAGCTTAGCTTAATCTAGCTTCTACAGAGGCCTGTCTAGAGGGTGCATTTCTCCTTTAGAGGATGAACTCAAACCGGTAAATACCCCTGTTGGCATGTGATCAATTTTGTGTAAATGTGATTCACTTTTTGGTTGTCATTTATGGCAAGACATCTGGGTTTCAGATCAATTCCTATGAAGATAAGTTTTGTTGATTCAGAAATTGACTAAGTATAGAAGCAGAGATACAGAAGTATTTTGGATATCAAAGATCGAGATCGATGATTTAGGGAAAGAGATCTTAGAGGAAGAAAGTATGGGGTATGTATAAAATCCACCTAAGATCAATTTGGTTTTGGTTATGTCTATAGTGAGTTAGAAAGAATTGAAGACAGATAGACTACAACATAACAACGATGCATAGCAGTTGGACAGTAGCGAAGATTGAGGGAGTATGACTTGGACTCCAGGAAATCAAAGTTGGATTTTGGTTGTTGATAACCTACACATTGACTATGCAAGAGTGTCAAATATGTATTTGATATTTACTATATTAAATGTATTTTTTATTGAAGGCCGACTTTGTAATATTTTTAATATTCATATTGGGAGCCGACTTTGTAAAGTTGTGAGATATATACGTAAGATCTTTTTGATAAAGATATGTGTGGTCAGTTGGAAAGTTGGATAAGTATGTTGAGCGAATAGCAGAGTAGAGAATTACAGAGATCATTGAATAACTATAAAGGAACTATCTAAGCACTAGTGTTTCTTATTTTTTTCATGACTGAGAACACTTTGCAAACAGAATTACTTTGTAAGAGTTGTAAGCTTAGTTGGCCCCTAGCAGGGTGTTGTGAACCTTCAATAGGGTTGCAATTCCTTTAACAATGAAATGTTCTATGTAATATTCAACTCCTAATAGGGCTAGGTCTCCTAATAGGGACATTATACTTTAGTACATGCTTGTGGGTACCATCCCCACTGGGGATTTCCCTTGGCTAGGGTTTCCTCGAAAACAAAATATGGTGTTATGAGTAGTGTGTCATTTTCTTATGTTCTTTTCTTTACTGTAAGTTTATGGTTAATGTTTAAATGGCTAAAGAATTTAATAAAGTGTTATAATATGGATTCACCCCCCCCCCCCTCTTAGTATTATCCAATCCTAACAATTGGTATTAGAGCTTCTGCCCCTTGGAGAGAAAGTCTAATAGCTTGAGGGAGATCAGAATGGATTTGGACAGTTTGCAAGAAAACTTTGATGTTGCACTCGAAGACCTTAACAAAGAAAAAGCATAAAATGGAGAGTTGAAATTCAACATGCGAAGAGCTGAGAAATTTATAAAGAAACTCAAAGAACATCTTGAGCTTTCCAAAAGTCAAAGACAAGATCTTATGGTTCAAATAAAAGAGGATTCAGACGAAGACAATTCAGATCAGATGAGGCAACTAAAAGAAGAGAATGAGACCTTGAAACTTGAAAATAAGACTATGGCTAAAGAAATTTAGATACAAAAGGTTGCTAAGAAGAAAGTTGAAGAAGCTTTAAACATTTCATTAGATCAAATGAAGAATGAGGCTAACAACTACAAGAACAAATATCTAGAAATGGAGAAATACAATTAGATTATAAAAGGTGAACTTTTTGAAGCAATGAAACATGTTGAGAAACTTCACACCAGAAGTGATTTGATTGATGAACAGAGAGACAAACAGAAACCTAAAGGTGATATGACTGGTATTGGCTTCAATGAAGCTGAATGTTCAAAGAACTAGGAAGAGAAATCAAATGAGAAGAATGATGCTGAGAAACCTTTTATTAAAGAACCTAGAGAGCATATCAGACCCTTCAGAGGTAGATGCTTTGGTTGCAACAGATTTGGACACATGAAGAGAGACTTCAAAGGTAATGCCCCTTTTAGAAATTTTTCTATTTATTGTTTTAACTATAATGGATATGGGCACAAGAAAGCAAAATGTAGAAAACCTAATCAATCTGGATATAGATAAGACAATGGAAGAGAATCTATAGTGAAACCTACATGCTACAAATGTAATAACATTGGACACATTGCAAAGTACTGTAAGCTGTAAGTTAATCAGGAAAGAAGACCTCCTATATGTTATAAATGCAATAATCTAGGACATATAGAAAAATTTTGTAGGTATAATGATTTAGATAATAGAAGAGTACCACCTCCTATGATTTTATAGAAGAATGCAAATGATACTGGTAAGAGTGTTGTAGATTTGAAGAGTGATATTGAAAGTTATTTTAAGAAAGTAGAAGATAGAAACAATGGTAAGATATGGAAGATCAAAGAAACAAGTGAGACATCAGTTCAGGGAGAGTCGATAGATGCTACTGGATCTTTGCCTGATGGTAGTAAAACACAATTAACCTAATTGGCTTATCAAGGCCTTAGGGGGAGCTTTGGATATAAGCATCAGAATATATCCTTCCCCAAAATTCATGGATTGAGCTTGAGTGAGCTTAGGTATGAACTTGGCCAACATCATGGAACATAAATCTAAGACCACAACATTAGCTGACGCATATATTTTGTTCACAAGATCTAACAGCCGACTGGCTAGTATTGAGTAAAAGAAAAATTCATGACTTAAACTTGTATAAAGCACCATTTGATGACCTATCTATTTACCATTTGATGAAGAGAGAGCTATGGATATCAGAGAGCATAAAGATTTAGACTATTCTACATGTGTTGCACATGATCGATTGAAGCATAAAAGTGTAATTCAGTGGAAGAAATGCATTTGCATCATCTAGACATGGATGCACCTATTATTTTTGATGTTGTAGATTGACCTAGGTACAAATTTAAGAAACATTCGTTTAAGTCCTATGAAGAGGATCCAGAAGGAGAATTTTCATAAACCTCGTATGGCGTATTACACGTAGAAGATATTAGGGATTACATACATTGTAAGTATGATATACTAGGAATTGATGATATATCAACTGAGATGGAGTATATGAATGATAATGGAATCATGAAAGAAGAATAAAAACACATTGATCAGCTGAGCAAAATGAAAATTTTGGACTTATGCAAATTTGATGAAGATGAATGGTTTAAGATACTATTGAGCAGGGTTCATGATCAGTTTGTTTAGATAGGTGATCAACCTGTAAAGATTTGTAGTGACCTAATTCATGAAATCATGGGACTGGATAACACCTAAGTCATCCCTATTGTAGAGAAACATGTAAAGAAATAATTTGAAACCCTAACTCACTCTAAATGGGATTGGTAGGCAATGACAGTGAATGACATCTTTTAGCAAGATGTGAGATTGATTGCTATGATACTTGGATACAAATTCTACTACAGTAGTAGACCTAACTCAATATCTGCAAGAGTAATCATGATGGCAAGGATAATGGTGAAGGAAAACATGAAATATAACTTATGAGAAGTTCTGGCATAGAAATTTCTTGAAAATGTGAATCTAGTGAAGAAGGATAGAACTAATACATTCAGATTTGGTTCATTGTTGATACATATGTTTATTCATATTGAGCACAAATTTCTTGGCTTACATCCTAGTGGTTGGAAATCTGGGATACCTATTGGTATTTTAATCTCACAGAGCTACAAGAGACAAAATACTACTTGGGTTGATGGTGAACTATTTGATATGATCAAGATAATATAGAGATAGATGAAGAACAAGTATAGGATACATGAGGATATTGTTGAAAAGTACAAGGATACAATTTGTTTCATGGTTGAAACTGATTGTGTATGTTTTGAAGCAGTCACACCTAGAAAGAAATGGTGTTATCCCATGGGTTATGAAGTAAGTTCTGAGGTACTTACCATGCAAGTAGAACATGTTATTGCATCAAAAGTTGATCCATCAGAAGAAATATGGGGAACATATGAGGAGAATTCAGCAAAGGTGAGAGAAAAATAGACTAGAGGTCTGAGGAAAAGAAAAATTGAAAACCTTGTACATGAATGTGGTGTAAAGGCTGGTTTGATAGAAGAAGAACTAAAAGAAGTGAAAAAGAAGATGACAGATAGATCTCTTGGACTAGAAAGTGGAAGTACTATAGCCCCTCCCAATCTTGAGGTAGTTATGGTAGATGTTCCACCACCTCCATCACAGCAAACATCACAAACAAAGTACATCACTCCTAGAGTAACTAGATCAAGCATGCATACATCACCTAAAGAGAAGAGCACAACAAGGGAAGAGAAGAAAGAAGAGAAGAACATATGGAATCCTGACATGAAAATGATAGAGAAGAGAGAAATAGAACAAGGTAAACTAGTCAAAATTGACAAATATGATGACAGGTATGAAGATTCAGACAAACTTAAGATTGAAGACATTGTGATTGAGAATTTACTCACTTTCAAAAAGACTCTTTTAAAAATTGAAGAAAGTATACATGTAGACCTATATAGGATATTGGAGATAAGAAAACATTTAGCACAGATTGAGGATGATACAATCAGGAATTAGGAAATTGATAAAATGTTGCCTGTAATATCCGTACAAGAAAGGGATAGAATATACAAGGAATTAAAACCTTTGCTAAGGACCAATGTAAGATTGTTGAAAATCATGGCAAGGAAGTATGATGAAGTCACTGAGGAAAATTAGAAGGCACCGGAGAAGATATTGATGAATACTACTTCTGACAAGTCCCCACCTCCTAAGACCACTTCGCCTACAAAATTAGGAATGGGAAAAAGATCAAAAGCAATAGAGACAAATACTAAGAAAAGTGAAGTAGATCCACCACCATATTTCTATGTTTCTATTGTGGTAGTGACTCTTGACACTTCACAAGATGAAAAGGACCCTTTTGCAGGAAATGTGGACACCTCTATAGAAGATGAAATTGAATAGAAAGAGGATGAAGAGCAGAAAAAGGATGAAGAACAGAAGACAGAACAACAAGAGGATGAAAATAAAGAGGTAAACCCATCATCTATCTCATTGTTGGCAAGCAGTGATGTGAATGTTGATAGCATGGATGAAGTTGAGTTGGTCAAATTGGCATTTACTGCATTGAACAAAGCCAAAGAAATATCAGAACAGAAAGGAGACAAAAAGGCTAAATTAATTACAAGAGCAATTGATACTGCGAACAAATTTCTTCCAGTACCTATTATTTTCCAACACAAAGATGACATTGAACATCTGAGAATAACACTTGATGAATTTTATGGGCACTATGAGAATTTGATAAATATTTCAGAGGAGAAGGCAGAGATCAAATATTCAGAGAAAAAGTTAACAGAAGCTTGCAAGTCTATCATATGGGACTTAGGCATTGTGAAAACTTGTTTGACAAATGCAAAGAGTTGCATTGGACATGGGAGAAAATTGTTTAGCTATTGCATGAATCCTATTAGGCATGTTCAGAATGTAGAAGACATTATTTCCAAGGAGAGGGCAACTCTAAACAGTATCATGGATAGTTGTGAAACATCTTCACAATCTACAACAGAGTTAGACAAGGAAGTCACAAGAATTTTGGCTAAACTCAGTGTATTGGATAATGAGAAAGGGAGAGTATTAACAACATTTAATCTACTGAAGAGCTTTATCACTCCTAAGCTATCCATACTTGAGGTTCATCTCCTAGACTTGGAGAAAGTGACAGATTCACTGACTAAATCTATGCCCATAGAATTGAAAGAAGCTGAGACCAAATCATTTGCACTGAATGGCTTAATTCATATTAGCCAAATATTCTTCAAAACATGGAATGCAAAAGTGAAGATCTTGGAAGATTCCTTTCAAGACATTCTGGAACTGGTGAGAAAGCACTAAATATTATTATTTTGTATGCACCTTTGTCATTGTTGTCAAAAGGGGAGAAGGCAGAAGAAGAAAAAACATATATGGGAGAAGAGACAAGAAGAGGAAGGAGAGAATATAGAGAAGACAGTTTTGTTGGAACACTTATTCATTTTTTTGTTAAGTGTTGCCATCAATGCAAAAGGGAGAGATTGTTGGAAAGTGATCAATTTTGTGTAAATGTGATTCACTTTTTGGTTGTCATTTATGGAAACACATCTGGGTTTTAGATCGATTCCTATAAAGATAAGTTTTTTTGATTCATAAATCGACTAAGTATAGAAGCAGAGATACAGAAGCATTTTGGATATCGAAGATCGAGATCAATGATTTAGGGAAAGTGAGCTTAGAGGAAGAAATTATGGGGTATGTATGACCTCCACCTAAGATCTATTTGTTTTTGGTTATGTCTACGGTGAGTTATAAATAATTCAAGATAGACATACTGCAATAGAACAACGATATAGAGCAGTTGGACAGTAGCGAAGATTGAGGGAGTATGACTTGGACTCTAGGAAATTGAAGTTTGATTTTGGTTGTTGATAACCTACACATTGACTATGCAAGAGCATCTTCTATGAATTTTATATTTACTATATTAAATGTATTTTTTATTGAAGGTCAACTTTGTAATATTTGTAATATTCATATTGGGAGCCGACTTTATAAAGTTGTGAGATATATATGTAAGATCTTTTTTATAAAGATATGTGTGGTTAGTTGGATAGTTGGATGAATATGTTGAGAAGATAGAAGAGTAGATAATGAAAGAGATCATTGAAGAACTATAAAGGAACTATTTAAGCACTAGTGTTTCTTATTTTTTTCATGACTGAGAACACTTGGTAAATAGAATTACTTTGTAGGAGTTGTAAGCTTAGTTGGCCCCTAACAGGGTGTTGTGAACCTTCAACAAGGTTGTAATTCCTTTAAAAAGGAAATGTGCTATGTAATATTCAGCTCCTAATAGGGCTAGGTCTCCTAACAGGGACATTATACTTTAGTACATTCTTGTGGGTACCGTCCCCACCAGGGTTTTCCCTTGGCTAGGTTTCCTCGAAAACAAAATATGGTGTTATGAGTATTGTGTCATTTTCTTAAGTTCTTTTCTTTACTGCAAGTTTATGGTTAATGTTTAAATGGTTGAAGAATTTAATAAAGTGCTATAATATTGATTCACCCCCCTCTCAGTATTATTCAATTATAACAACCCCGATTGGTATAGAAATGAGACACTGGACAAAAACTTGTCTCAATCCCACCAAGCTCGGGCATGTTGTGTGGATGATAGTTTGGATCAGGTGAATAGTGCCTAAGGATCCAACATGTTCCACTAGAGACTTAAGTGTCTCACATGTTTACACACCAATTGGGGGGACACCAAGGATCTTACTAGCAATTTTTAACTAGTAGCCTACCCGATTTGCCTACAAATGGTGACCTATTATAGTGCAAGGGGAGGGAAGATTCTCCCCCCAATATTCTTATCATACATGTCTAAGGGTATTGTGTTGCGAAAGAGATCTTTGTATCATGGAAACAACACCTAGCAAAAGGAAAAAATAATACCTCCAATCCAAACCACCTACCAAATCAATCCTCAACACATCATATTCAATCCCAATTCATCTACCATTTATTATCCTTCCTCTACCTTTGACAAGGGAAATCCATCTCATTATTCCTCACCAACACATGATTCCCTCCATTGTCACCTTGCCCAAGAAATCTAATAACTTCAAAAAATTGTCCTCCATATAAAAAAATTAAAAAAATTTCACTCTATCTAATCCTATACCTCCATACAATCCTAATCCTCCAAATCCTACATCTCCATCATCCCACACTACCTTTTCCATTGACTAGATCCAAGGACTACAAGAAAAGTATAAATCCCCACATCAAGTTGTGCAATCACCCCAAGTCATGAAGCCATCTCCATCCCTTCCAAATCAATACATAACTCAATATCATAAGCCTCATGAGTCTTCCATCACTCCATCTACCCGAGGTAGGTATCTTTGATCTCTCCAATCTATCAAACTTAAAGCTTCCACTCCATCCATCACACCATCCCCACAAGTCATAAAATGTCAAGTCCCTATTATAAAGCATGCAAACATGGATTTATCTCTTCTAGATCTAAGAATTTCCTCATCTCATGACCCCTCTCCATATTTTGACACCCATCCAGGTGAAGATTCTAGCCTTCCATACCAAGATCCCCTTGTCTTTCTCAGTTCAACTCATGATCCTATTCCTAATCTAGAGAAATACATTTCTTATACCTTTCCATTCAAAGATTCCAACCTTCATCTCAAGAACCCCCTCATGATCCCATCCCTAATCAATATCAATACATCTCTTACATTTCATCCCCTAATAATTACCCTCCATGTCAAGATCAAATTACTCCATCCCATGATTCCATCCCCTCTACTCCATTGCATGATCATTTTCCATCCCATGACCCCATCATCCCTTTCATTCCACCACATAATCCTCCCCAAAGTCAAGATCGAGGTACCCCTTTAACTTCATGTCATTATCCCAATCCTCCAAAAAATCCCATCGCACCTATCCAATCCACCCATAAACCTCATACATCTAAGCTCGGTTCCTCTACCTTTATCCAAAAAGGCTTCCTTCAAGAGCCTATCATCTCATCACATGGACTCACATATTATGTTCAAAATAATAATTATTCCCTTGGAAAAAGTATTTCTCAAGATGTTGGTAAACCTTCTACCCCTCCATTCAAATATCCCCATCACCCATTTTCAAAATCCATTTTTTGTCCTTATATTCCAAACATCATCCCTTCCTCATCCACATCCATTTTTGGTCCTTATGTCAAAAAACCAAATCCCTCATACCTTCCATCCATTTTGGGTCCTTACATACCTCCACCCCCATATCCAAGTCTGCCATCACATCACCTCAAATACCTAAGCAAGATCAACAAAGCACACATCCTTGAATTCCTTCCAACATTTATCCTTCATTATTCCATCCATAAAATATCCACACCATCTATCCTTGTAAATTCATACCTATATAATGGAATAAAATTGGATGCCAAAGGTAAAATTCATAAAGCCATAAATCCACAAAAATTCAAGGATCAACATGTCCCATCTAAAAGACATAATCAAGAAAAGAAATATATGATCCAAATAAAAGAAAAATTCAAAAGGCAACAAAAGCCCAAAAAGAAAAATAAATTCATGTGGATTCCAAAGCTACTCATTGAAGCAATGGATATCAAAGAAAAATTAAACTTGGCATCCAAACTTGTTAATCCAATAGCTTTATCTACTCACAAGTCCTTCAATCCTCCATTTTCCAAATCCATTTTGGGTCCTTACATCCCCAAATCCACATCTTCTCTTCCATCTCCTTCACACTCTAATCCTCTAATACTCCATCGCCCTTCAAGGTGTGTGCCAATGATTATCTTTCCAAATCCTTCATCTATTTATTCACCATTCTTCTAACCTTCCATTCATTATCCACCAATCCTTCCCCATCCTTCCATCTCATTAATCCAACCTTACGCATAAACCCTTATCCCCCCTCCATATCCCCCATCCGTTTATGTCCATTATACAATCCCACCAACATCTATGAGCATATATCTAAAATGCCTTGGTACAAATATAT
>MU225907.1:879269-903512 GCA_018584345.1 Thuja plicata
ACCCCCCCCCCCCACCTCTTAGTGTTTCTAACACATGTCTATGACTTGAATTACTTATCTTCAAAGAAGATTTGAATGCAGATTCTACAGATGGTAAGACACTATTATCAAAGTTGTTCATCTCAAATTAAATTAGTCTTCCAATCAGACTATCTAGAGTGACTGTATTGTTTGCAAATGCTCTCATTTCTTGAATAGAAGAAACTCTAATAGCATATGTAGGCAATAAGGTTCTTAAGATTTTACTTACCACTATCTCCTCTTCAAGTGTACCTCCAACTCCTCAGATAGCATTGACTACCTCTTTTATTCTGTAGCTATACTGAGTGTTGTTTTCTCCTTATTTCATCCTTAGGTCATCAAACCTCTCTCTTAGGCTTTCAACCTTTTCTCTTAGTAAATTAGCATCTCCTCCATGTACCAGCTTCAACTTATCCCACATTTTCTTTGCAGAGGTGCAGGTTTTGACATCTTCAAACTCAGCATCGGAGAGTGATGATGCAAGTTCTATCATCATGGAGTTATGCTCATGCTTAACTCTTAATTGTTCAAGAGTATGAGGTCTTGTAGCCAGCACATATTTAGTATCTAAGTATTGAACAATATCATTTCCAATACCTGATAGGTGGAGTCTTATTCTGATTTTCCATGATGCAAAGTTGTCTTTATTCAACTTGGGCACATAACGTCTATTCATCTTGTGATCTTTTTCTTGAGATGTTAAACTCCCTTTCTAAGCACATAAGCTATGGTACCAATTTTTAGTAATAACTGAGAGGGGGGGTTAATTAGTGGCATCAAAAATATTCCAATAATCAACCTTAAAAACTTAGTACCACAATATTATACCTCTAGTTATCTTCGGTCCTATAAGATGAATGCCTCTAAATACTTTTATCAAATTAATACTCCTCGGAATGCTTTGTAAAACCTTCTACTATATTTTTACCGAAAAGAAGTCTGTTAATTTACCAAAATACAGTAAATTATATAGATTATACCAATCAATCTAGTTAAGCTATGTGTAATGAAAAACACTAAAGTAATGACTCATAAACACATTGACACATGGATTTTTAACATGGAAACCCTGTTAAGGGAAAAACCACTTGGGACCGGTAACCCAAAATTTTCACTCTTCTAAAGTAAGCTTGGTTAAGAGCCAACCCTATTAAAGGTTACAAACATACTGTTAGGTGTGACCTTGTTAGAGGATTTAAAAGTTTAGTTTGTCACTTGATATCGGGCATCTCTATGCTACCTTCCTTGATCAAACACTCACTTGGCCTATCAATAGGTAACTAACATCTCATGCTATCTTCATGATCAAAATTTTTGATACTCCTTTGGATGTATCTCAATATAGAAAGGATCTTTAAATCATGCTCAGTTAAGAGACTTTTTGAATCAATGGTTAAACTGAAACAGTATGATCTGTTCAGATATAAAAGTTATACTTGTAGATTTTCAGATCTATTGTAATCTCATAAAACCATTCTGATCAATATAACTTTGTTTATACCTTTTCTCCACTTTGATTCTGCTCAGTGATGTTTTTCTCTATTGCTCGATGTCTGTAGAAAAATTTAGCTCTTTCCTTAGCTTGATTGATCAACACTATATGAAGTTGATCTTCATCAATTTCTCTTTAGCATCCTCTTTTTCATTTACTCCCCACACCAATTTGTAATGAATTGAGTTGTCTCTTTATAGACATCATATCACCGTTGTTAGGTTCTTGATTTTCTTGATCTTGGCATGATCCACAATCCTTGCCAATTATATTTAAAGTGAAACTCTTGTTTTATCTCGCTAAGATCTTCTTGCCAACTGGACAAAACAACTTTAAATCCATTACTTATCTCTGGCTTATCTTTTCAATTAAAATAATGATAACTACCAGTTAAGTCTATATTTAGCTCTGCCATCTAGATATTTTGTCATTTCTAAACTCAAGTTAATTTTAGTGTTTTAACTCTCTAATAGCTCTGCTCAACACTCCATTTCTCCTCAGGCTTCTCCATCGGTTTACACTATGTTTCTAGCCATCAGGTATGCTTGATTCTGCTCGTCAGTGTTCTTGTTTGGGCATCACTGTGACTTGACTGCTGGTGATCTCTGTTCGTCGAGTTTCATTGACCATCGATGTTTATAGTCACTTTGTGAATACTTGTCTTTTATGCATTATAGAAAGCATAATCTTTATCTCTCTAATTCTCTAAAGTCTTTGACACTTTGATTATAACTGATTAGATTATATCAAGTTGACATCAATGACAATACAATCCATTAACTGATTTAATGTCTTGCATTATCTTTCTGTATTTTGGTGATCAATGTAACATCTTCAAACATTCAATAAGTTACATGTCATCAATTACATGCTAGGATAATGGTAATGAATCTTGAATCATGCATAACATTTTAGTTTGTTTCTTTACATTTGCATCATTATCTTGATGAAATTTTGAGACAAGTTCTTCATACTTGTTCTTAAGCTCTTCCTCCTATCCATTAGCTTTCATTATTAAGCCATCTTTCAATCATGGTGGGATTTATATTTATTGTGTTGGGAGAGCACACCCATATTCCTCTGTAATAGAAAATCAACAAGGCTTGGGTGCACTTGTTTGGCTCATCGGAGGTTGTGGTGTAAACTTCTTGTCTTGGTGAATCTTTCATTTAAATATGCTAACCCTTGTTGGATTTAATGGCTAATCTTTGTTTTTGCATGTTTTAGTGATTGTTTTGGATAGGTAACTTTATATCACATACAATAACATTACTGAAATTATCAATCTTCCTTAAGATCTTAGTGAGCCTTATTTTGGCACAATTGAAGAAATTCAAGAAAAAATGAGAAAATAAAAATATGGAAAAACACATGATAAAATGATGGGATAATTATTTAGTGACCTAGGATTATAGAGGGATTTAGATCTATCCAAGAGAACAAGGGATTCATCTTATACATCTCCTATTATGATGGGTTCTTCTGAAACCTCCAAAGAAACTGCAACTATAGAAAGAAAGGAACACAAACCAAAGAAGAAGAAAATTAATTTTAAGCAATAACATCAGCTTGGATGAGGAAATAGAGAAACGAAAATTCATTTTTAATCCCTAAACTAATAAATCTTGAGTTGAAAGTGTTGAAGATGAAACTGAGTCCCCTATTATGATGACCAGATCTCAAATAGGGTCCGGAAAGAAGAAGACTATATAGAAAAACCAGAAAAATGAAAAGCCAAAAAATGATACTAACTATCAACCACTTAGTTTGGAAGATTTGGTAAATTCTATTTGTACTGAAAAATCTTTTGGAACACACTATATATATTTATGATGAGGCTCCTCCAATAGATAAGGAAACAATTGAAAAAGCTATGATCAAATTTATGATTCTCTTTAACAATTAAAATATTGATGACGTGCAAATGATCTACCTATTAGTTTATATGAATTCTTAGTATAAAAAAGGGTAAAAGAAGGAAGAAAATAAAATGAATCATATTTGATGTTATGGACAAGGCATGTAGTCTATTTTCTTTAGATGCCCAAAGCAAAATTGTACAAATACTCAATACAAGATTCAAGAAGATGGATATATTAAATGTAATTATGAGAAAAGATCCAAAAGATGTCAGAAGGATTATAGTAAAATAAAAATATTTCTATAGAGGTGGTTAAATTATTGTATCCTCCTCCAAAGATAACATATACAATGATTACCATATATAAATCTAGTCAATTTTCTCAGTGCTTGGAAAAGGAAACAACAATAAGCTCAGAAGCTAGACTGGTTCAATAGAATGTAACAATTGATGAAGTTTTAGAATATATTATGGACATACAATCTCTTGTGTCTGATTAAGACCTTTTTCTCAAATCTAATCACAAAAGTGCTACAAAAATATAGGAATAAATAGAAATTAATAAAGGGGAAGCTTCCACAAAAGGAAGGAATGAAGATAGAGAAAGTGAAAAAGAAGACAAGAAGATAGAAGGAATGAATTCAACTGAAGATAAGGCCAAATAATTAGATAAAGAAGAGGTGAAAATAATAGAAGGAGATCAAACTCCCATGGATAGGGAGAGAGAAAAGTCTATAATGAAAATTGTAGAAGTACCCGAAGAAAAATTTGAAGTATTATGCAACTCCCTATTTCTCAATGAAAGATTGATTTGGATAAAATGTCTTCTTTAGAAATGTTGGAATTGAGCGTAATGTTGCAACCAAAGATGAGGAAGAAACACTCTGTATCCATGGATTTGATTGAAGATGTGTTGAAATTTTTCCACAAGAGACTTCCACAATTTAAAATTGATCAATCCTTAAGAGTTGAAGAGAAACTTGAAAATCTACTACAAAAAATGAAAATTCAAGCTTCTACTCTTGAATATAAGTTCGCTAAGAATATTGAGAAAATATTAATGAATAAAAAGCTGAACAAATTGAAAGTTAGATGTACAGAATCACTTACATGATTAAAAGATGAAACTATTGTCTTTGAGAAAAATATAAAAAAATGTTACTAAAGTGTGTAAATTTTTTCATTCATGGCCATAAGGAACAAAAGTAATACAATAATAGATCAATCAGGCTGAAGAAGATATAATGAATTTAGCAAACATGTTGGATCCTTTGATGGATACAAATAGGTCTTCCTATACTAAAATAAAAGGACATTATTTGAAATTGGATAATCTAGTCAATCAGAGACAAAATATGAAGGATTTCTCAAGACTAAGGGTTGTCATTAGCATACACCTCACCAGTATGGTGAGTGTTTTAAAAGATTCAAAACTATTGAGTGATTCAATCATTGTTTCAAAAACTTGTGAATATGTAGAGGCATCCATTGTTCTACTAGAAATTCATATTAAGCTCCTAGTCTCTGTTGGAGTTGATTGGTCTTCTGATTAGGTAGAACTAGATTAGTTTAATAAGAATATCATATGTCCTATTCTATAGAATTTATAATAAATTCTCTATTTTCCTTCACTTTCATAAGTTTTGTTAAGTTAATACTATTAGGGCTCTCCCTCTCTCTCTCCCTCTCTTTTTCCTTGATGTCAAAGGGGGAGATATTTTATATTTTGAGAAAATATTAGATTTTTTATGGTGGCACAAGTGTTACCATCAATGACAAAGGGGGAGATTTTTGCATGTGTGGTTTTTTATTTTTTTATTGATTTCAACTTATTGGTCTAGATTGGTTCAAAAGCTTTGACAATGGAAATAGGAAGTAGTATATTTGGCCCATCTATTTCAAAGGTGTTGTAGTGTCTCTATCTTTGGTCCAAAATTAACTCTAGGATCTGTAAGTTTTACTTAGTTCATAATTTTTGGCTTAACGGTTTGGTGTCTCTTTAGTGATGGTTTTATTTCGGGTTCAGAGTTAATCTCTGCATATGGTAATGTGTCATGATCAAATAAAGTTATTAAATTTTCATGGAAGGTGTGTTAGCTTGCTGTAGATCTCTACACATCTTCATTTCCTTTCGCATATAATTTTTTTCTGACATTCACCTAACCTTGCATCCACATGCTATATCTCCTAGTGGGTTGACCTATTGTATGATCTAGATAGTATATATGGAAAAATTGATGTTACTAGGTTCTATTTTATCATTTCAGTCCTTGTTATTATTTGATTGTATTATGTCTCTAGTTCTGAAGAAGTGATATTAAAAGTGTTAGACATTTCTTTGTATCTTTCTCAATAGGTAGTGAACCTTAGTTGAAATTTTTGAGTAGTGAGATCTCCAGTGGGGAGCTAAACAATTATAATCAGGCATATTTATATTTATATTTATATAGACAGATTTATCTCACTATATCTTTTCCCATTTTGGGTTTTCCATGTAAAGTCTTCGTATTCGTGTGCATGCAATTTTTTATGTTCATGTTGATTTGCTTCATCTATAATTAAGTAAATGAATTGAATTTGGAAGATAAAACTCTCAATCAAAATTTATGTTCATGTTTTAGCTATCGTTGAATCATCCCTACCCCTCTCACTATATGGGTGTGTTCAACAATGTTATGAGTTAGGCTCACCAAAATATAAAGAAAGAAATAGTGTTCACTAACTTTTATAGACAAACTAGTAACAATGAGTCTATCCCCTCTTATATTGGAAAGAGGATTATCCACTAGGCTTGAGGAGGCTCAAGTTTTGAGTGATTAAAATGTTCCTTCACCATTATAGAAGATGGTTGTACAAATTTCAACGAACAATGTGACATCTAGGGCTAGAAAGAGAGAGAAAATGACCTTATGAAATATAGAGACAATTATCAAACTACTATGAAAATTCTGAGACCATATATGAGAAGCTAACATAGAGACTAACATGTACATGAAATCTTAGCCCAAAATTCTTATCAAGAGAGACCGGGGTAGAAAGGGGCATTTGGAATTGCTCTTGTAGATGAAATTTGCCCTTGTTTGGAAATTTTTTGATGTTGGACCCCATGATCTAAAGCAGATAGTTATGATTTATTGAATTTGTATTTGAAGCTTCGATAACTATCACCTTGACAATATAAGTACGCTTAGAATGAGATCACAAGTGTCGATGCAATAGAATGAATTCACAAACACCTAATAGGAAATCACAAAGAGACATGCTTGCATGATGATTTTTTATGCTTGCCACAATGAAGAGATAGAATGTGTGAATATGCTTGAATGCTTGATTTCTTGTTTTAATATTTTATTCCTTTCTTGATTGATTGATTAGATGAGATTCACCTTAGATGTGATAAGATGCCAAAATGGGGGAGGTTGCCTTGCATTTACACCTCTCCAAGGAATTTTAGGTCTCAAGAGTCGAAGTAGGCCAACTTTGGATTTAGAATCCCACTTAAAATCACAATACTTGTCTACAATTCAAACTTGGACTTAAGTTAGCATGACAAGGGTGAATTCCAATGATAGGATTATAAAATTTATGACCCACTCTGCTTAGGTCACCCTTGTCAAGGTAGAAATGGCTCAAATTTTAGTCAGGGGTCAATATGATCATAAGGATTCCAAAAATGTGCATCAAATTGGGATATGATAAGAGAAAATATGTAAATAGGCCACATATGGTAATAGGGCCTATGTGTGCAAATGAAAATTGAATGGATGAAATAATTAAAAGGGAATACAATTAATTAAGGGGCCCTAATAGAGTGATGATATTGAATTAGTAAAGGGGTGAATATTTAAAAATTAATTAAATACGTAATAAACTTTAATGATGCATAGAAGAATAACACATAATAAGATGGGTGATAACTAGGTATAAAGTGTACACCTTAGAAAAGTGCTTACAAATTATGATGCTACAGAAGGCATCCATGATCTTCCTATCCTAAATTCAACATAAAGTATCTTTATGAGCATTTTAACATCAAGAAGGTTTATGAAGGTATACACATTCCATTTTTAAAATATTTCCTCTACTATTATTCAACACTCTCTCAATTATATTTTGATTTATATCTAATTCAAATTTAATTCCTAAACTAGGGTTTGAATTAGGAAAACCCCTTTCTACACAATATTATCCCTATTTTCTATGTGTAGGTATAGGTGGTGGACACGGAGAAATATATATAAACAGATCAGGAGGAGAGCTACAATATACAATTTGTCAAAAAAAAAATGATAGGAAAGAGGCGACCAAGTCATCCTAGTCAAAGAATAAGAGAAGGAAGTTTCCATAGTACCTATACTTTAGCTTAAAATTCAGATTGTAAGTCATTTATAGTTTGTGTATGCCAGATCTACTTCTCAAATTTGTCAGATAGTTCTTAGTCACCCTGTACATGCAAAAAAACACCCTTTCTTCCTATTTAGCCCTAGCTCTTGCATTTCTCAATCATAATTACATAGTCATAGTCCCCCCAATAATGAAGGATTATTGAATCCACTTAGTGATTGAGCCATGTTGAGTCTAGTAGATCATCTTCCTTCCAATGTAAGAGGAAAGAGGCCTAAGCTTTCTAGTTTACCTATACAAGCTAATAAACCCTATTTCCCCACATTAAATAAGAAAAAGTTGAAGCCACCTTCTTACTTAAATTTTTTAAGTATCAAGGCTTTGAAAAGAGTACTTATCAAATATGTACCATCTATTCAACCACTCGTTGTCTTTGTAATGAACTCGACAAAAGTAAATAGACACATTAGGGGAAGAGCACCAGTAATTGACAAGGGGTCAAATAATAGTTACCTTTTTGTGCACATGACCCCCCAATTACTAATATTAAAGGAGCCCCAAAAATGATTACACATGTATCAATAGCCAATCACACATATACTAATAGTAAATCATTTTTTAGATTTTTTGGTTGGTAATTGGCCCATTTGTGCACCATTATTGGGACATTTCATAAGACTAATGGGACATTTAGCCATAAGTATTTGCATTTTTGAGTGAACGACTATTGGTTCAAGAACATAGTGGGTATTGGGTGATTCTTTGAAATGACCACTTTTTGACATTTTGGTGTTCGAAGATCTCTATAGAGAGATCTATGAATACCCATATGTTGAAATGTAGCTTTAAGAAGTTAACACGCATACAGAGACAACAACAAAAAATCATCAAAATATGACATGTCATTTACAATCTGCAAGTGCACGAAGTTAGGGTCTGCAAGTATTGGGTATCTTCCCATAGTACTAAAAATACAATTTGGTGATGGCTAGTCTTATAGGATTCACATAATATCAACTACCACATATGTCATTTTACATCGAAAACATTAATTAATACTAGAAATTTAATACATGTGATTTGACATCATAAAGTAGGAAAGTATTTTAAATAGATGAACTAATAACACTCTTCATGGGAAGAACTAAAACATTAATCTTGGCTCTGCAACTTTCCCACTCTCTAAATTTTTAAATCTTGGCTTTCTGTCATTGGTGGCCATTGGGGAGGGCTCAGTCCCTCCTGCCCCCTCTGCCCCAGGTCCTTTGTCCTAACCTATTGCTTGTCCTGGGTTCCACTGGCTATGTTGGGGCCCCTAGAACATGAAACCCGATGTTTTTTGGGTTGTCTCCTTGCATCCTTAGTTCTACTTTGGTGGGTTCCCCTACTAACAATGGTCTTCAGGAGGAGGAAAAACCCATGGTGGAGCTGGATTTGACTAATTTGGATCCCAAGTGTCATCCTGATAGTAAGAATAGTTTGTTACCCAAGATGGGGCCTATAAATGTGCTCTTGTGGGCAAACAAAAATCAGAGGTGGTGCATTTGGAACCTCAAATTTCCCTGGGGGAGGGTGGTCCATAAATCTCCCTTCCAAATAATATTGTGGATAACATTTCCTCATCCCTTCACTTCTCTCTAGTGGGGAGGTTTTTGGAATTCAGACCCACAATTGATATCGTTAAAATATGGGTGAACTCTCATTTGAAGCTCAAGGGGAGTGTTAGTGTCTCAGCATGCTAGGTGGGTTGTTCCTATTCAGCTTCACC
The DNA here is from genome assembly GCA_018584345.1 of Thuja plicata. Taxonomy (NCBI): domain Eukaryota; kingdom Viridiplantae; phylum Streptophyta; class Pinopsida; order Cupressales; family Cupressaceae; genus Thuja; species Thuja plicata. The sequence continues at coordinate 888,756 of MU225907.1, forward strand.
TTAGATGAGGACCTCATTCTTGTTTGATTAGGATCTTGGAGTTATGGGAAGCATTCTTTGGACCTTACAAAATGGAAGCTTGGGTTTGACCCAAATGTGGAGCTCCATAGGTTGGCCCATTTTTGGGTCAGATAACCGGGGTTGCCTTTGGAGTTTTGGGATGAACGTGTGTTCAGATGGATTGGGGATTCCTTTGGGTACTTTTTGGCTACTGATAATTTCACTACTCAAAAAGCTAGACTAGTTTATGCCCATTTTTGGGTCAATGTGACCATGGATAAATCCATCCCAACTTTGTATCTCTAAAATCTAAATGGGGAAAGTGGACTCAGGCAATTATTTATGAGAAAGCTACCCTATTTTTCTAATGTTGATCCAAACAAGGGCATGCCATTTCAGACTGTAAGGATCCTCAGGAGAAAGAACCTAAACTAAAAGAGAAGGTGGTTAGCACATGAACCTCCAGGGATGGACCTAGAATGAACACCATTGTTATGGATGGGACCCCCAATAGTGATGATCAAGTTTAGAAGGATAGTTTCAACCCATAAGAGGAGGAGGGAGAGGATTACCCCTTTCTGGAGGGAATTTTAAACCTTGTGACATCTTGAAAAAACCAAAGGCGATCATCCTCTACTATTGAATCCAAACACAGATAGACTCTTGAGGAAGGGGAGATTCTGAGGGTGCGGGGAGATTTGGGGAAGACCTATCAAGCACCCCAAAGAGGGAGTGGAGATAGAAAGGGTGATTTTTGTAGCTTTGAAGGACATTGAGTCATTGCCTAATCCCAAAATTTTAAGTGAGATAATGGAGATGGAGGATGCTAAACTTTGGGGGAATATGTGCTCCTCTCCCACTAGGTTCTCCATGGTCTCTATAGTGGTGATGAAAGCTATAATCCAATCACTAAGTAGTAGATTAGTTCCCACTTCCCCGATGTGGAATCCGCTGGGAGAATGGCAGATAACCCAAAGGAAAACATGAGCTACTAAGAATCTCGATGTTGGTATAGATACTTAAGTGGGAAGACCGTCTGAAAGAGCTATCAAAACAAAAGTAATGGCCAAGGAAATTGCCAATGGAAGGCATTTAACCCTAGAGTCTACTTAGAAACATAAAATATGATGTTCCTTTCATGGAACATAAGGGGATTGTACAACCATCAAAAGAAATATGATCTAAGATAGAGCATTATAGACCTAAATATTGATGTATTGCTCATCCAAGAAGCTAAAATGTTGCACGAGAATTTTGTTAATCTTGTTGATCATCTCTGGTCAGGGGCGGGGTTGTACTTCTATGAGGAGGATGGCACTTTGGGAGGTGTTTCTACCCTTTGGAATATGGGTAAGTTGGTTGTTAAAGTCATTTCTTTCTCTCACAACTTTCTTGCTATTAGATTTAAGATGAATAACTTGTCTTGGTGTATGATTAATATCTATGTGCCCAACACTAGAAATGGTTGGGTCTCAATTTGGGAGGAGATATCTAACCTCAAAACTCATAATATGGATGATTTGTACATTATTGCTAGTGAATTTAATACCCATTTATTCCCCTTTGTGAAACTGGGAGGTGTGGTAGACTACAATGATAACATGCAGGACCTTCTCGAGTTTATCAGGTGGAATGACTTCTCCAACCTGGAGTTCTATGGGAATCCCTTCACTTGGTTGAATAATAGGAAGGGGAAGCACCTAATCCAAGTCAGGTTGGATATAGTTTTTTTCTCTATAGGTTGGGATCTTGACCATAATTATGTTCTTACAGCCTACCCTCGTACAATCTTGGACCACTCTCTGATCCTACTCAATTGGATTGTCTAACCTATTTTTGGCCCTCCTCCTTTCCACTGTGAAATCAGTGGCACTCACATGCTGATTTCAAAGAGTGCATACAATCCTGTGGAATATCATGGTGCATGGATCCTCCATGTTCTGAATCTCCAAAAAGTTGGAAAATATTAGACGAGAGGTGAAAAGATGGAGTAAATCCACTTTTGGGGACATCTTCAAGCAAAAGAAGGAATTTGAGACCAAGATGGAATTTTTTTAGAGAGGTATGGCTAATGGGGACCTCTCGGCTAAGGAACATTTTGAGGAGGAGTGCTGGAGGCAGAAATGGAAAGACACTTTGAATAAGGAGGGAATTTACTAGTAACAACACTCGATAATTCAATGGCTCACGGAAGGAGACAAGAAAACCTCTTTCTTCCATAGATCTACTTCTAAACATAAGATAAGAAATACTATCAAAAATTAATGAAATGATAATAGTGAGGAGCTGAAGGAGGACGAAGAGATGGGGAGATGGGCTTCACGTTATTTCATCAATGCTTACTTTGGATCCAATGAGAACTATGGGGTCATTAGGGACCGACTTTTGGGTTGTGTTCCTATTGCCCTGAATGAGGCTGATAATGACCAACTTCTAAGTGTGGTAATGGAGGAGGAGGTTAAAAAGGATGTGTTCTCTATGGGTGCTTACAAGGCCCTGGGTCCTGATGGGTTCCCTCCATCCTTCTTCCAAGAATTTTGGGAACTGATCCAGTATGATCTGACTAAAGTTGCTAAGGATTTCTTTAGGATGAGAAAGCTCCTCAAAACCTTAAATAATACTTATATTGTGCTTGTGCCCAAGACCCCAAACCCCAAAATCATCTATGATTTCCAACCTATAAGATTATATAATACTGTTTAAAAGATCTTTGTGAAGGTCATGGTCAATAGGATTAAGCCCCTCCTTGACAGAATCATAAGCTCATCCCAAAAAGGCTTTGTTTCGGGCAGACAGATTCTGGATGCTGCTATTTCCATGTATGAGATTATGTACTTGATGGATAGATGTAAAAACCCTGGTATGGATATTAAATTGGACATCTCCAAGGCCTATGACAAAGTTAATTGGAGTTTTATGTATGTTGTTCTATCAAAATTGGGATTCCAAGAGAGATTCATAAGGATCATCAAGGAGGTTGTGGAAGTGTCTGATACTCTATTCTGGTTAATGGCTCCCCCTGGGGGGACTTTAATGTCGAGAAGGGGCTAATACAAGGGGACCCCTTTTTTGTACCTCTTTATCATGGCAGTTGAGATCCTGGGAATGAATTTCATAGCTCTGGTTCAAAGGGGCCAAATTAAAGGTATTAGACCTGCTTCTTCCCTGGCCTCTGAGGTCTTACAACAATTTTTGGATGACACTTTCTTTTTTGCGGTCTCTTTTTTCGTTAAAGCTAGAGAGTGGAGGAACCTTATGGATGACTATGTTAAAACCTCAAGATAACACATCAAAGTAAGATATAGTTATTTAATACTAATCAAAATATCAAATTTAAGATTGTCCACATTTTGGGTTGTCAAACTGCTTCTTTTCCTCACACCTACATGGGTCTCCCCCTCACGGTTAAGGATGTAAGCACATAGTTATAAAATAGGATTCTTGAAAGAATGTAGAAAAACTAGTAGGATGGAAGGGTAAAGTCCTTAGAAGTGTAGGAAAGCTTCAATTATTGGTTGATTCCCTCCAAGGGATCCCTATTTATTCCACTGTCCATCTTCAAGATTTCCAGGGGGATGGCAGAGAAACTAGAGAAGATCCAAAGAAACTTCCTTTGGACGGGCCTGGAGGAGAAGGCTAGAATCAACCTGGTTAATTGGGAGACTGTATGTCTTCCCAAAGCCTTGGGGGGACTAGGGCTCATAAGGATTAATGACCTTAATAAAGCTCTGCTAATTAAGATGGGATGGATTATGTCTAAATACCCAAAAGATTGGTGCAAAATCATGGAGGCTAAATAATTTAGAAATTATTCCTTCTCAGACTTGTTCTATGATCATCACTTCCCTACAAGATCCAAAATATGGAATAATATTGTCAATTGTAGGGGTCTACTGAGAGAAGGGTTCAGATGGTAGATTGGTATTGGGGAAAAACTCAGATTCTGGGAAGATACCTAGTGTGGAGAGAAATCCCTAGCCCAGGGCCCCTTTTTTTGCCTAATAAGGATCATCAAAGATAATTTTGGTTCCAAAATAAAGGACTACATAACACCCTGAAGGAGGTGGAAAAGAATGGGAAATTGACTGTATGATCCTCTTGCATCTCGAAGGGCAAGTTAAGGTTTTGCAAGACTTAATGGAAAACATTTGTATCCTTATTTTTCCCTACGAGGATATGTTGGTTTGGGATAAAATCCAATCTGGCTCCTTCATAGTGAAGTCAGCTTATGTCAGCATGATCAAGGCTATGAATGACCCAAATTGCTGGAAGCTTGTTTGGAACAGTTAGCTCCTCCCTAAAGTTAAATTTTTCTGGTGGATGGCTCTCCATGGTAAATCCTCACCATTAAAAATCTAAAAAAGCATGGGATCCAACTTGTCAACCAGTGTGTGTTATTCAAGCAAAAGGAGGAAAGTATTTCCCACCTCTTTATTCACTATCCCTTTGCTAATTAAATATGGTCCTAAATTCTGGACGAGTTTAGTTTGTCTTGGTTTTTTGCACGATCTACAGCAGTTCATATGCAATTGGGAGTTCCCCTCTTCCCATCCCCTGGTTAGGCAGCTCTGGAGTATCATCTCCCCTCATATTTGTTGGCATATATGGAAGGAAAGGAATAACCACATTTTCAGAGACATGATGAATGGTGTGGATATTGTATTTAAAATTGTTGAGAAACTTCTTCTGGAGACTATATCTATCGATAACTGGAGGACCCTAGCCAATCCCCCAGCTATTATGGACTCTTTGGTAGCTAGTAGATGGAATTTACCTAATTCTTTTAACAAGTTTGATAATTCTAAAGATTTGAAGAGGTTAAGAAATAAGTGGATGCCCCCCCCCCCCTTCTTGGCTGAAGCTGAACTTTGATGATGTGGCCCACAATGGGGTGGTTGCAGGTGGTGGGATCATTAGGGATATGGAGGGAAGCATGGTGCTAGCCTACTCTAGCAACTTTAAATATGCTTCTAATAATTTTTCTAAGGCCCTAACTCTCCTCTGGGGACTTAAGTATGCCATCTCCATGGGCTCTGATAGACTCATTATGGAGGGAGACTCGAAGCTAATCTTTGAAACCTTAAAAGGAAACATGGATGCTAGCTATAAATTAAGTATTATCATCAAAGACACCTGATTTCTATTAACCAGATTGGAGGACTTTGTGACTCAGCATATATATCAGGAAGAGAACGTTGTGGCTGACTCTCTGGCTACAAATGGGCTGAGGAGGGTGTAAATGTGCTACTAGAGGGATTTGGCCCCACTTCCAAAAAATACTAAATCCCTAATTGGGAGAGAATGAAATATACCTCTATGATGATGTGGATTATTATGTTGTGTTGGAGGATTAGTTCTTTGGAAATGGTGGGAGTCAGGAGGGAAATCCCACTAGTTTGAATTTAAATCTTATAATGGTTGGGGTTAGAATAATGGCTAATTGGGAGTTAAATCACCATGGAATGGGGATAATTGTGACTTTCTCGGTAATAAGTTTTCTTAATCATGACGGTGATGTCAAGATCCTCTGCGCTCTCAAGACTTTTAATGCCAAGAGTCAAATCAAGTGTGGTATAGTTTCCCGTATCACTGCCTTTATGTATGAGCATCGGGAAATGATTTCAGACTTTGGAGATTGGTAGTCGCAAGCCTTGTCACACATATATTTTTCTGGCATGGGTTTTTGATGGAAAGTGGTACTGGTAGTAATAATAAAAGAAGATTGTGGGTTTCCTTGGCTATTACTCAACACAGGAAAGGCAAGTCTTTCAAAAACCAGTGTTTTTCTATGTTCTTCCCACTTTAGCACACTGGATAATTTTGAGTCTGATTCAAAGATGGGGGTGACATGGTGTGTCTTGAGCCTGATAAGATTGAGGATTCCATCTGTAATAACCCTCACGTTTGGATGACTCTCCCTGAAGGGGGGTTTGTTCCTTACATGGAAAACATGACTAGCTTGGATGAAAATATTTCCCTCCAATTTGTGAACACTTGGAATGATAGGAGGGTAACTATGGGAGGCATATCCTTCAAAATCAATGATGAGGTGATAGCTCAGGCCACAGGGCTCACCATTGAAGGCATGAAGTGGAAAAAGATGACTAAGGTCATGGATTAAAGTAGCCTCAAATGCTCCTTCAGAAATAATGAAGTGTCAATCATAACTCATGGCGTCTTTGAGAGGGAGAAGCTTTCAGAACCCTAGGACCACGTGTGCCTTGGTATCATGAAATACTTTACTCTCAAAGGGAGATTTGGGATATTTTACTATTATCACTTTCCTTTGTTGAATCACCTCCGCCATAGGGACTTAATCCTATTACCCTTTTTATCCTCCATTCCCTTGAGGCTAATGTGTCAAAAATCTATGAATGTCATGAGAAAAATAAGAATTTCACTATATTACACTAGGGCCTCATCCTCGAGTTGTTTAACTTTCACCTGACACTCCGCCCTCCTAGAGCCATCATTGTCCAGGGTGTCCCCACCTCACCCTATCAATCTACAGAACCTTCACCTTGCAAGAGGGAGAATTCTAAAAGCCCCGAAACCCATCATCATTCTTCCTCCATCTCCTTGGAGGCCACTCTGTCTAAGTCTGGTAAGAAAAATAAAGGTGCCCTATATGATACTTCAGTTGGTACTAAAAAGGCTCAAATGGAAACTGGTATTAACCTTGAGGAGTCTGATGTTGATTATGGAGATACCCCGTGTAGATCGCATAGGATTGTCACCAAACCTAGGTAGAAAGAGAAGGTTGTAAGGGAGATATATATTGAGGATGAGGAGGTTGATTATAGCTCGGATTACAAGGGTGACTCTGGAAGTGATATAAAGGAAAGGGAAACTAGTAGGGACTCGACCCATGTCTCTGAGAGTTTCAATACTGACACTACTGGCCCTAAGAAGAAGGTAGGGACCATAAAAACCTCTCCTACTACCGTCTCCTCCCCACCCCATAAAATAGAGGAAGGAAAATATGTGAGGACCAAAAATGTGGAAGAGATGGTGAACTTGTGTACTGGTTGTGCGACCATAGGCGAAGAAGTTAAAAGACTCAAGGAAGGATTAAATGTGTTGGAAAAGAGTTATAACAGGCTGACAAAGTTTGTTGTGACAGTCATGCATTCGTCTGCTACCACTTTGTGCATCTTGCAGCAGGTGAAGGAGAATGACGAGGGAAAAGTTGAGGATGAGATGAAGAAGACCTTCTAGTTTTTGGTTGATGATTGGACCAGGCTACTCACGTCTCGCTCTAGCGAGAAGTAATCCAAATCCTTGGTGGGGTCATGGGATGGGTTGGAACTTTGGCTCCTACCACTGCTCTTTTGATTTCTAGTTTTATAACTTTGGTTTTAGCCCTCTGGGCTTGTTTATTTTTGTTAATACTTATGTCATTACTCTTAGTTAGTTTATATCCATGCGTGCTTATAGCACTGTTATGGATAGTTTACTTACTTTCTGTAATAGTATGGTTAAGTTTTCCATTATTGTTATGTTGGAGGCTAATCTTTTTAATCTCTGCAGGTACTTGATGTTTTTGGTATTAAAGGTGGGGATAGTTTGATTCTGTGTTGTTAGTGTGTTGGGTTTTTACTGTGTTGTTTATGTGTGGTAATTGATTCTGTTGAGGCTCTACCTCCTATTTTTCTGGGTCAAACGCCTAGTTTTGACTTCTGGTAATATAAAAAACACTCTACATAACTTGTAACAACTACAAAAATATTGCAATTAATGAATTCACTTAATATATAATATCTACCAATAATAAGTTATGCACTCTACATTAAGCTACCAACACCATCTATATATACTATTGTCGACACTTGATAAAATGCATTTCATCATTTTTATAAACATTTCGTGTGCCTGAGATGTCAAGTAATCCTTGGGAAATAAATTAATAATGTATTAATATTCCATGAAACTCATAATAAATATCATTAGTGATCAACAATTGTCTCTTCACTAGGTCTATTTTTAAAAATGATCTCAAATTTAAGTGTATCAAAATTTCTATACAAAATACAACTTTAGTTGTTGACCATCATTCATCATATGATGTAGAATTCATAAGAAAATTAATCTATATCCTTGTGTATCATAATATTTTCATCATCCACATTATATAATAATTTTAAGTTGGTTGATGATTAATCTAATAAATTATTTTTTCTTCAAATCAAATATAATTTTAGGATTTTTTAAAAATTATATAATATATTACCCAAAATAAATATTATTAACGAATATACAAACATTTATCATAGATATTTATTTCTAAAATAAACATTGATTTGCCAAAAAAAACATATAATTCCAACCAAATTCATCAAGACTTTATGTATTTTTTTAAATATAAACTTATCTATCATATTATAATGCTTATTTTAAAATATAACATTCTCAATTGAAGACAAAGGTGATTTTTCCATTTTAATTTATTAAGAAGTCAACACAATTATACAATTTTTTCATTCCTATATAGTAAGGTAATAGTTTTCTAGTTTGAAGTGTGGGAAAAAAAACTATATTTAAAATATCAAATTATTTTTAAAAATTGATACCATAATGTATAGTATTTATTTATTAAAAAATTATTAATTAATATAAGATTAAATAATTGAGCTATAAAAGATTTAAAAATATAGAAGATTTTAAAAGCATTATTCCCACAAGTCTAAATATTAATAATAAAAAATTAGGCATTATATTACTCATTTTACCCCCACACTATTCCTTTTCACATAGGTACGTACCTGTGCGCTAAAATACATGCAAAATAAACCATAATCATAGGGGTATATTCCTTATACACGTATCCAATTTATTATTATTATTATAATGGCACATCCCATGTGAGATTCCTTCTAACATTGATAATATTTTTCTTCCTTAAATAATTACGACTCCCACAAAATATTTCAAACACTCTATGTGCCACAATAATTGACACGTGTACTCTTGATGCTCTAGCATTTAATTATTATAAAATACCTATAAAATTTTAAAATTATAAAATACCAATCAAATAATTATAAAATTTTAATAGAATAAAGATTATTCATTTGAAAAAAAAGGTGTCATTATAATTGTAAATGAATAAATTATGAATTTGTTGAAAATTTCAAATTTATATTATTGATGTGAGTTTAAGCATTGAAAATTTTAAAAAATTTCAACATTTTTTTTTATGGAAGGTTCAGACCTACGAGGCTGCCCAGCAGAGACACGAAGCCTGTGTGCAATCAACCAGCGAAGGTCCACCACAGAGACGTTTTAACAACCCAATATGGGTGCACTCGTGTCTGAAACCTCTTCGACTAAGAGCCAAGGACTGAGGGGTATCCACACCGCCAAAATCGCCCAGGGAATGATCCCGACCTCATCCCTTATGATGTCGGAGCCTTGCACTCAGCAAGACTTGGTTCCTGGTGAGCTCATTGAGAATCATTCAACTTCACTAGCATACCAAAGGTCCATGGACAAAAATTTCAACATTTTATTGATCATTTTAGGAAAAAATCTATATTAAATGAATTTGTATGTGATTTTGTGTGCTTTGAGACATGTTATATTTTTTCACAAAAGAACATACTCTAGTAACATTATAAAATTAATCATAATCCTAGGAATATAACCTTAAATGATATTCTTCAAAACTAAAATAATATTAGTATATTCCTTATGTGATTCTCTCTTTCCTTTTATATTTCAAACCTAACCCACACAATTTCAAACACTCCATGTACACCAACTCATATCTAAGACCACTATTTTGGTTAAATTTGTAGTACTTTTAAATTGACTAATCAACAAAGACATGTTTTCAAATCAAAACTATTTGACTTGATCCTTCCGAATTGACTAGTTTTTTAACATTATGAAGTTACATATTTTATTTTATTAAAAGACTACTCACCTACTCACATCCCTTACTTACCTACTCACATCCCTTACACTTTAGTCAATTTGAACATGTTAAGATTGTTCGTTTTTCTTTATTTAACTTTAAAGAAAGAGACCACCTTTAGAAAAGAAAAAGAAATATTCTATTATTTTCTTAATAACTAAAATGGAAGTATATAAATAGATAATGCAATGATTTTAAACACCATTATAGTCTAATCACTGAAAAACTATAAATTGCCTTCTAAATCTCTAACATGTTATATAGAAAATGTCATTTTCTTTCACAAGACAAACAAGGGAAAAAAGAATAATCATAACATGTGGAGAGAACATGAGCTAGCAAACAAAGAGTCCCCTCTCATAAATCAAATCACTTAAGTTCATCACACTATGCTATATAATATTTTAAAGATATTCCCTTCCCTAAACATTTGAAAACATTAAATAAATACATTAATCCCTAGACATAATATTCCCCAACAAGGCACGTAGTTCCTTGACTTGTATCTCACGGAGTGCACGTGAATTCTAGTGGACGGTTACCAATCCACCCCATTATTAAGGTGAAAATATAATTTGAGGATTATTCTTGCATGTAAAATAATATATTTAAAAAAATTGTAAAGTGGTGGTTGGTTTTATTGTTTTTAATTTTGTTATAAAAAATCAATAATTATCAATGGTAAAAAACATAATATAATAAAAGTTGAGGTTGAGTTCAATGTTCGATAAAATAATTATATTGTATTTTTGGTTCATATTATAATAGTGAGATTTGTTAAAATTTAAGAATATCATTTTCTTTTGGGAAACAATTTTTGAGATACAATATAGTTTCTAATAATTCCAAGTCAAGCTCCCCATTTTCCAAATATCACATAGTGAGTTCGATTGTAACAGTTTGGCTTCTTAATTTCTTCTTATCTAATAAACAAGATGCATATTTGGCCTTGGAAAGCCAAGGAGCTAGTGGTAATTTTTCGAGCTCGAGTTTGGTTCTCCACACACAAATATTTTTCACCATTTGTTGTTATATTTTTGAGCTCGAGTTTGGTTCTCCACACACAAATATTTTTCACCATTTCTTGATATATTTTCAAGCTCGAGTTTGGTTCTCCACACACAAATATTTTTCACAATTTCTCGATATAGGTCAATTTTTTTAATTCTTTCTTTGGTTCAACTCCTCCTTATCCTCTTAGTTTCATTTTTTTCTTCTTTTTCCTCTGCCTCCCTTGCAAGACATTTTCCCTCTCGTTCAAGGTGTTTCCATTCTTTCTTCAATTTTGTGATCTTGTATCTCTTGTATTGGCCTCCTTGAGTTTGGTCTTGGTTTCAAATGCTACTAATACTTTTTTGGTTTTCTCATCCAATTTTGTTTTAACTCGGTTCCATGCATTCTTCACCTTGTGATGCTTTCTTAGTGTCTTGTTTCAAAATAAATGGATACTAATAATAGATATGATATTTCTAGAAATTTGAATTCAAATATTTCTAATAAAAAAACTATGTTAGGGCTTTTTGTTTCAACATTTCAAGTCGTATTGTGTAATCTATTATTAGAAAGGGAAAAAGTAAGTTTAATTAGGGGAATAATTTGTGCATCCAAACACCAACAAAATATTGAAATGTTAATTTCCCAATAAAAAATTAATAAAATTAAAATATACCCTTCTTTTACAATCTTAAAAACAATTATTTATATTTTATCTCAATAACTTGAGTGGGTATTGTGGGAGGAACTCTTGTGGTTAAATGCATTTGAATTGTAGTCCTAGGGAGAGTGGCCTCAAGAAGTTGCAATACTTCATCTCTATGAACATTACTTAGATGCAATTATGTCAAAATGATCACAAGATTTGGATTCTTGTGAATTGTTCACTAATCATTTATGTGCCTATGAAGATTAATGTGAAATTGTACAACCAATATCCAATAAATCATCACATATTTGAATATGTTCACCAAACATCTTGTGAACAACAACTAATAAATTTTGATCTCATGATGGTTGGCTCAAAACTATGCAATTAAATATAATTAAATCTTCATATAATTTGATATGCTACAAAACACCACTTTAATGAAAATGAGTGTTTCACATGACAAAGGTTTCACAAGTGGAATAATAGGCTAAATGAGTTAGATTGTCGAATAAACTTCATGATTAAGTATGTCATATTTTGTTGCATGACCTCCAAAGAAGTCTCACTTATCCAACCCTACGACTATCACCTAAAATACAATGAATGCAAACTGAAGGTATTCAATGTTGTCTCAAATGACTCGAAGATGAAGAATATTCATTACAAATGAATCCTTTTATAGTTCATGATACTAGATGATCTCTGTTTGAATCCATAATTGATTTATAATATAAGAGACTATCTTATACTATATGGAAGAGACATCTGATTATACTAGAAATGGAATCTATATACACGGCCCTTTGACAATTTGAACTACCTTTCTTATAAATTAATAAAACTTATGACCTTTCTTATAAACTTAAAAAAAACCAAAACTACCTTTTTCATCTCTCCCTAATCATGAACTTTCTTTCTCATCTATTCATAATTGTTATCTCAAAACGACTAAAACCAAAACCTTCTTTCTCATAATCATGAAAAATGTGTTCTTGTAAATCATTACTACCAAAATGATATGGAAGAAAATGCATAAAAACTCCATACACGTGTGCCAAGGGTCCCGCCCATGTGACCGTGATTTTGTGTTCCCCAACCGCTATACTACTCTTCGGCGCTAAATCCGCCGCTATAACTAAAATAAATTACAATCTATTCCTTTGTCGCGACACTGCAAAATACTCTGGCCTCTTTAGTCTGTGCCACCTTGTGTCAGCGATCCTTTCGGATATCATTTCAATATTGTCGCTAGATTTATCGGAGCTGGATTTATTTGAGCCAAATTAATCGGTGCTTCATTTAGCGGCGCTAAATTTATCGGAGCTTCATTTGTCGGCGTCGGTCAAGGTAGTTGAGAATCTTTGACGACACGTGGGGTCATATAAAGCATGTGCGATAATTAAAGTACAGGCATCATGACGGTCTCCTATATATACATGGCCTATGGGCCATCAGGTCGCAATCAGTCACCATCATGAAGTTAAAATACATCGTATTCGTCTTATAGTGGGATGTATGGATGAATGCCATGGCATGGCATGGATTGCGTATGGGGGCGCCGCTTTAACCTAGTTGCCGACAATGTGGTTCGAACCCTAGTTACTTCACCTGGGATTGGGATGTGAGGTTAGCGTCTTGCTCTTCCATTTTATGTTTGCACGGGGAAATACAGGTTGTGGACTTTTATAGGAAAAATATCGCTGAACTTTCTATCTTTTCTCATATATATATATTTTGGAACTATGTCTTGATTAGTTATGAGCATAGTATCTTTTAAAGTTAAACAAGTAATAGTATCTTAGTGTGTAATGGGTTGGTTAAAGAGGTGGAAGGTTAATTAGGGAAAACAATAGTATGTTTGTGTAATACAAAAGTTTAATTGGTAGGTCATTTAGAAAACAATGTTTTGTGCAAGGTCCTTTTTTGTTTGTTTTTGGAACTAGTATGTCTTGATCAGTTATGAGTTTTAGTATTTTTTAAAGTGAAACTAGTAATAGGATCTTAGTGTGTAATGAGTATGCTAAAGAGGTGGAAGGCTAATTAGGGAAAACAATAGTCTCTTTGGTGCATACATTTGTGTAATACAATAGTTTAATTAGTAGGTCATTTAGAAAATGATCAATATGTGTAACAAAGGCCACACTGGAGAAGTCACAACTTTGAATCAAGTATGCATCCTTCTAAACATGGTCAAAATAAGACCCTTGAATAGGAAGATAACGAGGCACATTTGTGTAATATAAAAGTTTAATTAGTAGGTCATTTAGAAAATGATCAATATGTGCAGCAAAGGTCTCAGTGGAGAGGTGATAACTTCGAATCAAGTATACATCCTTCTAAACATGGTCAAAATGAAACCCTTGAATAGGAAGATAATGAGGCACCATTACCAACAATATTACTTGTAATATTAATGAAGGGAGAGAGGGAAAGAGATAGAGATAGAAAGAGGGAGAGATAGAGGGGGGAAGAGGAAGAAAGAGAGTTAAGGAGATAAAGAGAGGTAAGGAGATAGAGATAGGGCATTTAGATAGAGAGTAAGATGGAGAGGGAGAGATAAAGAGAGGATCCAAAGAGGGATAGATATAAATGGAAAAGATAAATATATAGATAGAGAGGGAGAGGGAAAGGGAGAGGGAAAGATAGGTAGAGATATAGATGGTGAGATAAAGTGATAGAGAGATAAAGATATAAGGAATTATAGAGGGAGGGGAGGGAGATAGAGAGATAGAGTGATAGAGATAGAAAGGAAAATCAAGGGGAAGATAGAGGAAGAGAGAAAGAAGAAGATATAAAGATATAGGGGAAGAGAAAGAGAGAGTGATAGAAATATATGGGAAGAGAAAGGGAGATAGAGAAATAGATAAAGAGATAGATAAGGAGGAATAGAGAGATATATATTGGTAGGCCATTTAGAAAAAAATATTGTTTGTGCAGCAAAGGTCTTAATGGAGAAGTGATAGCTTCAAATAACTATACATTCACTTACAAGGCTCATGTTATGCTTGGAAAAGGGAGGTAGAGATAGAAAGAGGGAGAGATAAAAGGGGAAAGAGAAAGAGAGTTGAAAGGAGATATAGATTGAGAGGATGATAGAGACAAAGATGAATATCGAAATAGACAAGGACATGGAGAGAGGAGGAGGGGGGGTTTATATAGAAAGAGGGGGAAGAGGGAGAGACATTAATAGATAAAA
>MU225907.1:908366-922476 GCA_018584345.1 Thuja plicata
GGGCTCAAGCGCGGGGCTCAAATGAAAGAATAGGGACACCTCCTTTTGCATCACACAAGTACTCTGAATGAGCTTTCTAACAAATATAGATTTGACAAATTTTGAATTAATTAGGTCTATGTTTTTTAACGTGCATTAGATGTAGGTTTTTTATCAAATATAAACTTCCAAGTTTGACGTTCAATGAAAAATAGTAGAAAATAGAAATATTTTTTTGAAAAATAACAGTGCCCTCCAGTTTTGAGTCTTCTTTCTATCAAAAAATAATAATTTGAATTTCGATAAATACACAACAAGTTATCAGTTACGCAGTCAAGGTATGTCAAAATTACAGTTGAATCTACTTCAAACGTTCATAAAATATGCAATAATCATGATAATGTCATCAAACCAATTGCATGCCTTCTGTATGGATGTTACAAAACCAAATTCAAAAGAAGAACATTGATATCTATCTTAGAAAAAAATTTATGTTGTATGAAGTCATTGTACCTTTTTGAAAAAGACGTTTTCAGCAACATAGCAGTTTTAGTGGGAGAAAAACAAAACCATTAAAATCAATTCAAATATATATATATATATATATATATATATAGAATCTAGACAGAAAATCCTAAAAGACTCTATTTTACTTCGTCTTCCGATTTCAAACAGTTTAACGACAATATGCATCTGAATGTGAAAGTTTTTCTCAAAATGTAGAGTTCAATGTCCGTTTAGGCAAAAAAGTGTAACCCACTATTGTGGTATCACCCACTAAGAAATTTATTAATTTAAACTATTATTATAGACACCTAAAAATTTCCTCATGAAATCAACAAAATTTGTCTATTAATTAAATAGGCATTTATGTTTGTTTAATTAATTCATTAGCTTCTTCTACTATTATTTAAATAAATATTATTATTTTTAAAATAATTCAATAAGTCTTTTATATCCTAAAAATTAAATAAGTTTCTATTTATTTAATCAACCCATTTACCATATCCTATTTTTTCTATTCATGGAATGAATACCTTTGTTTATTTTATAAACTCATTAATTTCTTTTCTTTTCATTTCAACCAACCACCTTTAATCACATGAATCAATTCCTAAATTTTGAGCTTGTGCCACTTTTCGCATGTGTCTTCATCTACCTCCTATGACCAGACTCAACACCTTCTTACCTACCACTTAATCCTAGCCACTCATTCCCTATTGCCTCTTAATCTCCTTCACTCCCACCAAAATCCTACATACTCTTTAAACCTATTCAATCTCCTAGCACCTCTTGATTTTTATGAGGTTTCTATAAAAGATATTTTCTCCTCACTTTTTATATCTTGTGTAATCTTATCTCATGTGATTGTACCTTATGTAATCTTGGAGAAATTCAGCTATTGTGGTCTTGAACTATCTTGTGCACTTGACACATTTCCCTTGCATACTATCTATCCTTAAGATTCCATTTGCTATCTATATCATCTTGTCATACTTGCATCACCTCCATTATTAATCAACCATTTCCATTCTCCATAGCCTCTTGTGCTTTGTGCTACAAAATTGAGAACACCCACATTTCATCCCACACAAGATATTGGAAGATAGGAGGACAAGGGAATCAAGAGTTTCATGAAGGCATTATTGTTGTTCTGATATTTATCTAACATGTGCTTTGTGCTTTTGTGAAGACGTGTTCTCTTGATGTGATGATTGAATGCTTTGTGCATTCCTTGTTTATGGGTGGGCTAGAATAGTTTTTCACATATTATTTTCATTGTTCATTTCAATTGTCTCCATTTTGGCATGCCCAATGGTACCCCATTCCTTTTACTAACCTTGTTTATGCTTGTTTGTGAAATTGCAGGCCTAGAGTCATTGGAATCACCAGAGCAATGTTTTTGACACCCAATCCTGTATCTTTTCTCTGTTTCAATACATTTTTGTAATCAATTCACTATTTCTACATCTCTGCATCTAGATCCTATGTCTTTGTTATTCTTGTGTTTCTAATAAGTATTCTTGTGATTTTGTAACATATTCCTTCATTTTTTCTCTTTCTATATTTTTGGCACATTCTTCTTGTGTTTTTTATTAGATCCTATATTTTTGCACTGGATTCTATAAATTTTCTCAGTGTTCACTGCGTTTGTAGGATTTTATTAGTCTTTCATTTGTGTTTCACCTGTCATGCATTTATATGAAGGTATACATGCACATTTTCTTTCTATTTCCACGCTTCTTTGATAAAATATAGTAGGTTTCCTTTAGTTTTGGTTTTGAGTTAACCCTAATGGACTAAAAAGTTATGTAGCTTGTCTACGTGGGTCCAAGACTTGATTTGAGACTACTAACACTTTATGGTTGCAAATGTGGCTTTAAATTTTACAAAACAAATTGGTTTTGGTGCTTAAAATGAACCCTTATTTGTCTTAGATTCGAGAACATTTGGATTTGGTACTTTAAAAGAGCCAATTGTTTAGCATGTTTGGTGCATTTGCACACCTTTTCCCTTTTTGTGTTTAGATCCTAAGGTAGAATACAAGTATCCTCTCCCACCACCTTTGTGAATCTTAGGTGTAAAAAAAGTGCATCCACCTTGATAAAAAGATAGAACAAAAGTATCATATTCCCTTGCCTTCCAACAAATCTTGGGTTTAAGATAAATTGTGTCTATCTTTTACTCTAGAGAGGTTTGTATTTGTGAGAAAAGAGGTACTCACCCAAGGGAGAGACCTCAAGTGGTAAAAAGATAAAATCAAGCTTGATTCAGGTTGCTATATAAGCTAATGATAAGGTGAAAGCCAAGTTAGGGCAGTATGAGCACTCACCATACAGTTCCATTTTGAAAAGGTGTGTATATTCAGGTATATGAGACACTAGTAGTAAGAGTGGTTAAAGCCTTAAGTGCCTTTCTGGATACTCATGATGTGCCACCTAGCTGAAACCTAACTAAACACCTTAGCTTAGAAACCTACCCTTTATTAGCCTTGGTGTGGCGGTTGTGGTGCAAAGAGATTGTGTCGTCCCTTGAAGCTACTCACCATATGTGTCTCCTTGGAGTTGAGGTTCAAATTATTTTCTTTTTATAGGCTATTTATAGCTTTCCAAGAAGAGGGTAGTTGCCGCCCGAACGAGGGTACCCTAGCTACCAAGCTCCTCATGATCCATCGAAGTGTTTTAATTTCCCTCATTCTCTGTAAGGGATTACCTCTTTCATTAAGAAGGAAAATACAAATGAGGATAAAGAAACATCAAGTTATAGGCCCATAGCACATTGTATCACAATCTAATTTGACCATAGCTAGATAGGATTTGTCTTCAACTGTCTTCAAATTGTAATAATACTCATTGAAATTGGGCTTTGAGGAGCCTTGAACATATCCAATACACACTATTTCACTTCCTATCAAAAAATTAGACATTGTATTTTGTGTTTGAAGTGTAGTCTTATCACAAAAGACCCAAAAACACTTACAAGGTTATCAAACTAGCTAAAAACTTGTCCAAAACATTGATTTTTAGCTAGACCTACATTTCTATTAGCTAATCTTACATTTTTGTGACTAGAACTTGAGGTTTTTTTATCCTACATTTTTTGCATCTTCTTCCTATGTTTCTGGTCAAAAGTTGAATTTTTTATTTATAATCCCATGTTTCTACTTCCTAAACTTATGTTTATGCATTCTAGGCATCGCACAAAGAAACTTGCACTTGATCACGTCTTTATGAGAGATGAATGTGTGTTTTTCCTTGCTAAACTTGCATTTTTACTTCTTGTATTTATGTTGATACTCCTATGAGATAGTTTGTTGTCATTAGTTTTGTCAAAGTCATAATAGTCAATAAAGACAATCGGTAAAGAAGGAGAATGCACTAAGGTAGACATTCAGTAAAGTAGAGTATAAATGACACTAAGCACCGAATAGTAGCAAGTTAACAAGTTAAGAAGAGAACAGTCACTGAGAAAAGATAGTTACCGAGACATAGAGAAGAGTTAGTCACTACGAAGAGTTAGTTACCAAGCATACGATTATGTCACCGAGCAAGATAAAAGCACATCACCGGACACACCAGAGATGACATAACAATTCAAATTTGAATACACTGAACCTGAACGCCGAGCGGGAAAACTTTCATGGTATTCAAGACAAAAGACAGGTTGAACATTGAGATTGCACCAATATGATTGCACATGATCACAAGGCAATTCAACCAATGATATTCAAGAACAATGAATGCATTGGGAATGAAACCAACCTTACACTGCCTCACCTCCACCATAGAAGGAGAAGGATCTAATTAGGTTAACCACCTTAAGATCATATAAAAAATGAAAAAAATATAAAGATGAAGAAGGATGATGAATATTACACAGAGAAGAGGGAAATATTAGAGAGAGAGAGAGAGAGAGAGAGAGAGTGAAAAACAATCAATTTACCGAGTGCAGAAAGAGGTAACGCACTTGTAGAGCATAAAGAGTCTGAAAAACATTATGGTTGATGCATACATGTAGATAATTTTTTAATAGTTAGGAGTTTAGAAATCCCATCCAGTGGATAGGCCCTAACAGGTCTTATTTTGTAAATCCTCTAACCAGGTATATCTCTTAGATGAGAGATTGTAAAATCCTTTAACCAGGTAGACTGAACAATTCTTTTTGTACTCTTGACCGAGTATAATATTCCTAACAGGGTAAGCTACCAGAAGTAGGTAACATTGTAACTCTAACTAAGAAACCTTTATTCTGCGGAAGTGAAGGATTGTGGGTGCCATCCCCACTGCAATTTTTTCCTCTAACCAAGGATTTATGCATGACCAAAAATCATGGTGTTATGTGTCATGGTTTTCTAATTTATGTTTTATGCTTTTCAATGTTTTATGAATGATATTCAATTCAAAGGAAAAGGAATGAATAGTGGTTAAAATTTTTAAAGTACTAATTCACCCCTCCCCTCTCAACACTTAGCTTTCCATAAGATTAATCCAACAATTGGTATTAGAGCTAGTCTCTTGAGATAAAGGTTTAAACACCTAAGAGTAAAGATCATGACCATGGAAAGTCACAAGCAATCTAAGAAGATTGATAGTCTTGATTTTGAGTTGGAGAGTGCAAAAGAAGTGATTGATGATCTGAAAAGAAAGTTAGAAAAATCCTTAAAAGTGAGGAAGTAGTTATGCAGTGAACTAAAATCCACACAAAAGCATGTTGATACTCTTGAAATAACATCTAAAGGTAGTTTGAATGGTGAAGTTGATTCTGCCATTACTGAACTCATGGAAAAGAACAAGAAACTCATCGAGAAACTAAACATGGAAAAGATAGAGCAAGCAACACAAGCACTGAGAATGAGTGAGATAATTGACTCTAAGGGCCCGTTTGTTTTGTGGAATTTGTACATGCTAGAATTTCCAATTCTAGAATTGAATCCATTCTAGAATTGTGCTAGTCTGTAAATGAATTCTAGAATATGGGCTTGTCCTGTTTGGTTCACCTGGAAGATGACTGAGAAGATGCAAACTCTGCGTTTGGTTCCACACAACTAGTATTGGAATTGGAATTTTGTTTTTGCACACATACACATATATACACACACATATATAGACATACACATATATACACACACATATATGTGTATACACACATGTGTATATATACACACATATACACACATGTGTGCATATATATACACACACATATGTATATATACACACATGTGTGTGTATGTACACACACATGTGTACACACACACACATATATATACACACATATATATATACACATACATGTATGTATATACACATGTATACACATATACACATATGTGTGTATATCTACACATGTGTGTGTATACACACATATACACATATATACACATATACACATACACACACATATGCACACATATGTGTATATATACATACATATATATACTATATATATACATGTATGTATATATACACACAAGGGTATATACACACATGTATATTCACACACATGTGTGTATATACACACATACACACACATATACACACATGTGTATATATATGCATGTGTGTATATACACACATATGTGTATATATACATACATGTATCTATACTATATATATATATACACATGTGTGTATATACACTCATATGTATATATACACATGTATCTATACTATATATATACATGTGTGTATATACACTCATAAGTATATATATGTACATGTATATATACACTCATATGTATATATACACATGTGTGTATATACATGTATATACACACATGCATATATACATATGTGTATATATATACACATGTATATATACATATGTGTATATATTCACACATGTATATATATACATCTTTATAGAAATATAATATTAACATAAAAATGGGAATGAATTTTCCTTCCCAAAATAATACTTTCAATTCCAATTCCAATTTTCAATTCCAACTCCAGGTCCTAAGGGGGAATTGTGGAATGCTCAAAAAGGCCCAAAATTAGAATTCGCATAACCCTATTCCTATTTTTCATTTTGGAACCAAACACTGAATTCGACAATACTATCATACAGGAATGCCAATTCCTAGTCAATACCTAGAAACAAACGGGGCCTAAGGGAGTAGTTGAAAATGCATTGAGAATAGCTAAAGAAGAAAAAAGATAGTTTGAAACAATAATAGTTGAGAAAGACGGTGAAATCATGAGGATGATGCAAGTACACTATAATATGACCGATCAACTATGTTGGGATAATGGAAAGGATGTGTATTGAGAGGGGAGGGGTGAATTAATACCTGTAGACACCTAAAACTGGGCAGGTGTTCTCTAATCAATAAAATATGCAAATCTCAACAAATTGCTCCAAATCTCATCAAAATGGATCAAATAAATTCAAATGGACATTTACTAATCAAATTAGAATAAAATAAATTAAATTAAAGGATAAATTAAGAAATGACATCAAATTATTAAATATAATCCTAAAGGGATTAATCAAACTATATAATTGATTTTAATCAATTAATTGTATAGTTTAAATCAAAAATCAAATCCAACCTATTCCCCTACATGGCTAATTTAATTAATTGATTTAATTAATAAATCCTAATATATTTCAACATGAATTTGAGGAACCAATGAGAATTGAGAAAGCAAAGCACATGGATCACTCCAAACTTGCAATCTCAATCACTCATTTTGAACTTTCAATCTCAATCACTCAAATTTGTCTCTTTGTCCCAACCTTTGAGACAAGCATTTAAATTGTCCCCCCATTTGAAACCATTTGAAAGCCTCTCACTTAACCAAGGCTTAATCATGATCAATTGAATCTACCCACTACATTTGGGAAAATCCTATAAATACAAGCCATTTTGCAAGCATAAGCATATCGTAGAAATTCAAATGCAAAGCATCTAGACTATAGCCATTTTCATAGCATATCAAATCAATTGAGATCATAATTGATCATTTTTCATAGAAATTGAGAGCATTTAAGTTCATAATTTGAAGCAATTGGGAGAATTTGAGAGTTATATTGACATATCTTCATCATATTTCTCATTCTAGGACTGTCATTAGTAGAGATTAAGGCTGAGAGCTCTATTAACATGCTTAGATAGAGAGCCATGGGATGCTTATTTATTTATTTGCAATTCTTAGTTTAAATTGTCTTTTATTATTCCATAGGATTGCTCATAAATAAACTAATCTCATGAAGGTGTATTTCATTCATACACAAATGGCGCCCACCGTAGGGTTTTGAGCCTCAAATAATCATTTTATTCTAAATTTTGTGTTTTTCCTTCATTTTGTGCTAACTTTGCAGGTTGCAGGTCAAATGATGCCTACGAGTAAAATAGTGACGCCTACAAAATTCCTTCTATTTCTTGTCTAATTCTTGTCACGCTTGTCAGATAAAGTGTACCGCCTATGCACGTAAAGTGATGCCTGCTACTCGAGAAATACCGCTTGTCAACTTTCTTTTGCCGCCTGTGATCTTTTATGTTTCACATTTAATCAGCTTTACAATGCCTATGATTTTTTGTTTAACGCCTATAATTTGTTAAGTAACACCTGTTGATAGGACTTTGGTGACCAGGTCTGCCAACAGATGTAAGTTGTCACTGGGTACCAGGGTACCGGCCAACTTTGCTTGCAAAGGTTATCCAAGGAAATGAGATTCCCCGGGCCTCCAAGCACCTGAGGGTCGGGTCTCGATGGTGCAGGGGCTCAGTTGAGGGATGTGACTATTTTCGAGGGGGATAGCTAGTTTCTTCAACTCATTCTCTTTGGGGATTCAAATAGGTGAGGTTTCTCCAAGCGCGCTTACACTTAGAAAATAAACTGAAAAAGATCATGCAAAGTTAGAAATATTTGATCTACCTATAGTTATGCTAAACATTCAATACATCAATAATGCTCTGATATACTATGCTAAATATCGAAGAAATACACAACCATCAGTTCATATTTTATCAGTAGCAAAGGAAATGAGGTCGTTAATCTACTTACAGTATCAGAATAGAAGACATGAAGAACATTAAACATAAAATACCATTAACTCAGAAGACAAAGTGCCAACAACGTCATTGCAAGAACTCTCTCTTCATTAACATTCCTTCCAGCAAGCACTGGTGCATGGTACAATGGTGGCTCCCAGGGAGCATTTAACTACTGAAAGCTTGAAGACCAAGGAGCATTGAGCTCTACAACTGAAATGAAAATACTTCTTTTCTATTACTATGGACTACAAATCATCAATTTTGCCGACCCTTGGAATATGGCCAGACTTATTATTTATACACATTTTCCTTCTAACCCTAACCCTAACCCTATTTTATATCTTGCCATAAAATATATTATCCAGTGGCTGGTACTACCTACACCACTTCACAAAAGACCTCGAGACGGAGAAGGTCTGACATGTCAGAAGAATAAGACAAGAAGATGGAGTGGAAGAATTTGCCTCGAGAAGAGAGTCAAGAAGGAGAAGGAAGAAATCTGATCCCCTGGGGATCGAGGCTACATGCCTCATAAATGAGAAAAGCGGTGCCTTGTCTCCAATGCGCCTGGTGTACTTCTGAAATGACGCCTCGAGAAGACCAACTATCAGAAAACTTCTCACTAATCTGATGTGCATTGATGTAGCTTACTACCCTCTGACAACCTTTATTGACTTCCTTGAAAGTGACCAGTCAGCCTTGGGGACCGGGACGCAAATCACCGAATGAATACAAAAATGTAGGTGTGTATATGGAATCCTTCAATCTATTGGGAGCAAGCTCAAACATGCAAACATTAGTAGGTTAGCACATATATGATTTCAAAGAAACATGTAAGAGATCAAAGAAAACAACAAGAATACCAAATAACATCAGATTAAGCTAAAAATGAGTAAATCAAGCACCCTATTCTACTCATTTTGATTTGCTTATCTAGATTAGATGTGATTATGCTCTCTCAAACACACAAATACTATGGATCCAAATGCAAATATGCAAGAGTATGAGAACAAGAAGAAATATTCAAGAGCTAGTATGAAGAACTAGTCTCAAATCTTCTTCAAAATGATAATCTAAACTTATGAAAATAAGGATGATATGAAAGTCTTATGAAGAAACTATGATTTATTCACCAATCAAGAGCCTAACATGTAACTTCCAGATGATTTAAACAAATGAAAGCATGAAACTAACATCTAAAAATCATTAGCATGAAAATAAATATGACAACTCTAAGGCAATACTAGCATGATAACAATGCAAATTGAGAGATGAAAATATGAGAGGAGAAGGCCTCTATTTATAGAGTTTTTAGAAAGAGAAAGAGGCTTGGATGAAGTGGCACCTATGTGGCATCCACATAAGAGCCACATAGGAGACACATGGATTTGAAAAGATGGCCAATTTTAAGTCAAAATTGGCATTAATATTGAGTAGCTCAATATTTCAAAAGAGGAGACAAGGTTGTAAGAGAGAATTTAAGAAGAATGGGTACCCACTTTGGAGATAATTTCCCCATGTGGGTGAGCATCCCATTAGCCTTAAAAAGGTTAGGAATCACCTATTTAAGCATGATCAGAGGGCATTTAGGTGTGGAAGCACACTTAGGAAATGAGGTGATGGGAGTAGGGTAAGAATAGGGTAGGCTGTAGGGTACGATTAATAGGTTCCTAGCTAGGGTTTAGATTTAATTCAAATTAGATTTGAACAAATCATAGCTTAGAAGAATTAGGAAAATGGAGGATTTTAATAAATATATATTTATTAAAAGGGGATTTTGTGGAGGCAAATGTATTTAAATAAAATATATTAGAATAGTGTTTAAACTATTGATAAATGAAACTATTTAATTGATTGAATTAAATAGTTAGAGGAATCATAGGGAAATTAATATTAATAATAATATTAATATTTTTGGATGTCTACATTTTGCCCCTCTTTAACGCAGCGTCGCAAGTGACATTTCGTCAAAGACAAGAAAAATAAGTTATTGACTTCATTAACAGAAGCTACCACTGGTATACTCTTTGATTGATATAGGGTTGTGCCCCCTCGAGAAAAGGACACAATGAAGACAGTGGTGTGGGATTTTCTTGAAAAGGACAAAATGGGAGAGAGGAAAGGAGGGAGGGAATAAATAGAAGCCTTCTAAAATGCAATTAACAATGCAAATAAGAA
This sequence comes from Thuja plicata, assembly GCA_018584345.1. NCBI lineage: Eukaryota > Viridiplantae > Streptophyta > Pinopsida > Cupressales > Cupressaceae > Thuja > Thuja plicata. Next base: position 919,024 of record MU225907.1, read on the forward strand.
TGTGAATGCAAATGAAACTAAATGCAGCTAATTATGCATTAGGATCCATTTGTGTGAAAAATATGGGGAGCACATCCAATTTTAATATTGCAAGAGGAGGTATGCATCAGGTGTTAGAAAACATAGATGACAAGGTTCCTTTGTGTGGACTAAACACTCAAAAAAAGCATACTGCAAAAGACACGTGTATCAGTCTTGACCCGTCACCATGTACCACAATATAGCAGATCGAGGTAGTGATGAGTAGGGTGATAGTGACATCAAAAGATAAAATCATTAAAGAAGGCCTTATGACCAAGCAGTCATTTGGTCCAGAGTTCTTGCCATGAACATGATGGATTAAGATAAGATCTGAGATGTCGACGTCAGAAGGATGCCTCCTGACGGGCAAGGATTTGATGTGTTTGGATTAGTTGGAAAGTCATTCGCTAGCAAAAGCTATGAATAGGATGAAGCGCAAGGACAGTCAGTCGCTAAAGTGATTTGGTTAAAAATAGTGTCGCAGTTACATGAGTCGAACCATGTTTGAAATTGACGATTGGGGACAATGCAGAAGAAGGAATGGTTTATTGCATGATTTGTGAGGAATATTTGTTGTTCTTGGATATTTTTCAAATTTTTTGAATTTGTTTGTGGATTTTGGCAATTTTTAAATGTTTTTGGGTGAATTTTATATGTTTTGAGGCTTACGCAACAGGATAATATGTACAACATGACAATATATACAAAAATTTTGGGAAGATAGGAGCTATAAGAGGGGCTGGGGGGCAAAATGAAGGTCATTTGTGAATAGTGAATAGTAAATATTTGAGCTCTGAGTGAAAAACATGGCTGACGAGAGGATGAAGGGACAACTTGGTGAGCACGTTAGGACACACGAGAGGCCTACCGAGTGATCGGTCCCGGTGAGTAGACTACCCATGACCTTGTATTTATGATGCTTAATGCATTTATTTCATTTTGGGGAGGGTAGGTAGTCATAAATAGAGGTAATTTAAGTTTCAGACTAGAGACGCCGGTTCTTGAACCGGCGTCTGCGAGGACGCCGATCCTCGGATTGACGTCTCCGCAGACGCCGATCCCCAGAATGGCATCTTTGGAGCCGTGAGTGCCAGACCAGCGTCTTCGAAGATGCCAGACCTAGACCAGCATCTTCAAAGATGCCGGTCTGCAAGAGAACAGTCAGAGACGCCAGTGTGTGAACCGACGTTTCTGGCTAAATTGGTGTTTGCACTGAAAAGGGCAAACGCTATTTGAAAAGGAAATGGGGGGGACCCAGCGAGGGCCGGGGATGGGTCAGCATGAGACCTAGGGGTGAGATTCCCCATTCTAGGAAGGGTTAGACTAGGACTAGGAGAATAAGTGATTGACATGGTGACTTCAAAAACTTTTACAGGAGCAGTTCCCACCCTTGGGATCACGGGAGCATTGGCCGCCGATGATGGAGCTGGAGGCATAGCTGACAGAGGATGACTGGGGGATGTTAGCGGTGGTAGGACTAGACTATGTACTCCGTTGGCCTAGGCTACGAGTGCACAATGGTATGATGACCGCCTTGATCGAGCGGTGGCACAGTGAGACGACCACATTTCACTTGCCGACTAGAGAGGCCACGATCACCTTGGAGGATGTGTGGTGCATTTTTTGGATCCCAATCTGAGGAGCAATTCCTCGGTACAGATTGGAGGATAGTGATCATTACATGGAGATCGCATTCTGATAGTCGATGAGACGGATACCGACTTACAGGACCTGGATGCCATGGTAGGCAGCAGTGGATAGGAGACTTCAATGGATAGCACTTTACATTGCTGGGTTGATCAGGGGATGCATGTTAGAGGACCTCTCAAGACACGGATTCAGGATGGGCTGGTTTTGGGCACTTGCGCAGATGCTTGAGGAGGGGACCTCCTACTACTAGGGATATGTCATCCTGGGACAACTATATCATGATCTCCACATGGCTGCGTACCATGAGGTATGCAACATGGGGACAGGAGTCACATTACTATTAGTGTGGGCCTAGGAGCACATTGCAGTGTTCCGACCCATGAGGGTGAGGGATTCACACCAGCCAAGGGAGCCTTATGCCTGTAGATATAGGCTCCCTCTTAGATACACCTCGGTTGGACAGACAGGTTATTGGAGGTGATTGTTAGATAAGGTCCAAGTTTTTTGCTGGACCCCTTACTGGCTATGTGAGCCATGGGGGACTATGGATTGGAAGACGAGGGTGGAGGATGGATTTGAGGACTTCCTATACCTCTCGTATGTGCAGAGTGATTGCTTCCTTCTAGGCAGGATGATTCATCAGATTGAGAGATACAGGCCATCCAGGGTCATGAGGTAGTTTGGGTTGCAGCAGGGGGTGGTGGCGGAGGATGCCTTACATCCTCATGTCACCCAGGAGGTAGGGACCTGGGGTAGGTACACAGGTGCGCTCATAGTGAGAGCATCCTAGAGGGACATGCCACGGCTAGACTTTGTGGCACGACCACATGTTATAGATGCAGGCACAACTCTTGAGTATGTAGCGTGGTGGGCGGCACACACACTAGTTAGATTGATAGATCCGACACAGATGGCTACTCATGAGTAGCCGATAGGAGATTTAGATGTGGATGATGAGACTAAGGTTGGGGATGACCCAGAGAGCTCAGCAGCAGGATAGAGGAGGAGACCGCAGAGATGGGTTAGGCCTCGAGTAGAGGTATAGACCCAGGACCAGGTGCCATAGGGACCTCCACTGGTACCAAGATAGGAGCAGGCACAGGCCCCACCATAGGTGCAGGATCAGACACAGGCACCACTAGTGCCACCATAGGATCAGGCACAGGCACCACTAGTGCCACCACAGGATCAAGCACAGGGGCCACTCGCAGGGTTTGTGGCACAAGAGACACACGACACTGTCCTCACAGAGTGAGATAGTCTACAGACAGAGTGCACCAGACTGCGTGGCTTATTAGATGAGGCGGTGGTGTCAGACACTAGCTTACATGCAGAGATAGCCCAGATATAGGGTTTACTGATGGCGGAGACAGTATGGGCAGACAGGGTGGAGGGGTCATTGGATACCTTACAAGGCAGAGTGGATTATGGGGAGTTCTCGATGGTGGACCTGACGCAGGATGCTGCAAACCTGCATGTTGAGATAGATACACTCACAGGGCAGTTAGACAGATTGACATTACAGATGGATCAGGCCATAGAGCGGATCGATGCATTGACCTCAGAGAGGGATGCGACACTGAGACGGGTCGAGACATATAGGGTAGAGTGAGATATTGCTCGACAGGCGGCAGTGGCAGGTGGAGTGGGCTAGATGGTATCAGATGCGTTTGCAGCCCATAGGGATGCGAATAGGTCAAGGAGGGAGGTAGCACAGTATAGAGCACTCTATCATCAGCTTGTTCCAGAGGGAAAAAGACAGGATTATTCAGAGAGATCTCC